>CM074721.1:206763552-207003552 GCA_037306005.1 Rhinophrynus dorsalis
ACTGTTATGAGACTAGAGAGTAAAACGTAGTACTCACAAACAGAAGGTAACTTAAAGGGATAGTAATACTTCGTTTTAACTTTATTTTATTTTGTAGGCATTAAAAAAACATGAAGAATGATATGTCTTATCTCTGAAACCTTTATGGGTTAAGAGTTATTCACAAACAAAGTATCCCTTCCCTGTTCAACCAGATCAGAAGGGAGATGCCCAGGTAGACTGCAGAGAGGGACAATCTTCAATTAAGATAATGGAAAAAGCTGAAAAACTTGTCAAGGGGGGAAGGGCTTTCATTGTTTTCATACAAAGAAAATTGTCCCCTTCTGTTATCTGTCCTATCATACAACCAGACTCACATCTGAGAAGAGATGGCTTACACTAGGAAAAAGGGGCGGGGAGGGGAACTCTGCTTGTGAATATTTCATAAACCATAAAGGTTTGAGAGATAAGACTTATATCATTCTTCATGTTTTTTTAATGCCTACAAAATAAAATAAAGTTAAAACGAAGTATTACTATCCCTTTAACCAAAAGCATAAGATATAGTATATGGGGAAAGTACTAGGTAACATTCCATTGAACCTGAACAGCTAGAATGGCCACATGTACTGGGTAGAGGATTGGCGTGTAAGCACTACAGCAATGGATCACAGATTTGTCATGTGTAACATCTAATAAAGTTAACGACAGCATAAATATCAGGCTTAACTTCCCACTCCCTTAGAGAAAACACCCCATAAAAATTCATAATATGTTCATAAAATAGCACATGAGAAATGTTTAAACAGGGCTGACCCCCCGGGGCCTAGGGGGCCCACCCAACTTCCACAGGGGTGCAGAATTCTCAGGACCATGTTCAGGTGTCAAGGAGCAAACATATGAGGTATAAAGTCAAACAAGTGAGGCAAACAGTATTGTAAATGTAGCGGTCAAAATACTCTTCAACCCAGCTGTTGTTGAACACCAACAACAAACACACAGGAGCAAGTAGAGGTGGAGGGGACGATGAAAGACCTCAAGGGGTCACATCCATTCGGTGCGGTAGGATCCCTGGGTCCCAAGGAAAAGCAGCCCACTCAGTTCCTTTATCTCCCAAAGTGTATGGCAGAAGGGTACGCTCGTCCAACAGGCCCAGAGCAACACAAAACAGCAGCTTCAGAGAGATCATTAGTTCTGTCTGAAGAACCTTACCAGGCAGGCTCTCAATATGGATGGCGTACTTCTATCAATGCAGTGATCCAACAGTTCAGCCCGTTGATCTTGACTCTCGGCCAAAAGTACATGTTGTGGAGCCATAACCTCCTCATCCAGCACCTGGGTCAGTGTATGGTGTCCTATCTGATCCATACTAATACGCAGACCAGCGAACTCCTCACGGACCACATCTCCAGTCTACCTAACTAAGGCCTTGAGCCCCTCTTGAGTACGCAAATTCTGAAGATCTCCTTTCGTGAGATACTGGAAGGAAGAAGTAGGAGATGGAGACTGGGAAAAAAATCAGGTACCCATCATCAGAGCAACTAACAGAGGTCACTGCAGGCAGAGGGGTTACACTCCCCATAGATTCCGGAGCACAGGCCACCATTGCTTTCAGCCGAGGCGTCGGGTCCTAATGGCGCGAAAGGAGAAACCTTGCAGAAGTATCGATTGCCAAGTCGTAAGCAGAGTATTACTTTGACTAAATCATCAGGCAGATGTTAAAGCAGATCCACATCTAGAGATGCAGCTGAATAAGAGAGAAAAAAGGGCAATTACAGGGAAGAATCATCATCCCTACTGCGGAGCAATGTAAAGCATGTCCATCTTCAACGGAGGATCGCTCTGCCCCCCTGTAAAGGCTATTTTAAATAAAATTACAAATATGCTTGTTATTACTGTAAAATATCTCTTAGCAAATACTGGCAATTAATCCTTCACTTCTGCACATGATGCTTAAAATAAATGGGCATCTATGTAGGGATGTGCAAAAAATTTGGCCTCAATCTAAAATAAAAAAAAAATGTCATATTCCACTTGGCTAAAAATTGTTTGTGAAAAGTGCAGTTTTTCCTGCTTTTTCCCATTTTTTTGCCTAGCTCATTGCATTGAAATCAATGGGTAGAACATTTTTCCCCACCTCATGAAAGTTTTCTACAGCCATATACAAGGGTGTCAGGCTCTCACAGCTTCCCATTCTGTGTTTGTGAGAGGAGAGAGCAGCATGTTTTTGAGCTAGAGAAGATAGGCAAATAAAGGGGAATTGAAGCTTAGTTTTAGGAAGTCATTTAGGTAGGACATTTGCTCTCTGTAGTAGGGGAGTCTGGGGGCACAATGGGGGAGAAGAAGGGAGGAAAAATGTTGACCCAAAATACCCTAAGATTTGGTGTGACTGACACAGGCAGCTGGGGTCCAAATTTCTTGCTGATTTCACTTTTATTTACTCGGTGCTGGGGAAGTCTGGGGAAATAAGTTGTTGATTTTGATTTTTAGTTATACAGTATATATTTTTTAGGACTGTGATAAGATATGGTGGACAACTTTAAAAAAAATAATAATAATAGAAAAACCCATAAATAATTAAACAAATACATATATTAGACAGATGTCTAGGAGCTCTGTGAATGAGGCAGACTAGATAGACAGCAGACGACATTGAGAATTTTGTTGAGGGCCAAGGCAAGACATCACACTCCATGAGTTGTGTTGTATACTTTAGAGTAAAAACACACACAGTAGTTGAGTAATGTCTAGCAAAGGCACAAGCGAGAGGGGGAAAGGTGGAAGTGCAGGGGCGGGGCAGCCTGATGTGAGCTCTGTGACTAAGGCAGACTTGATAGACAGCAGACGACATTGAGAATTTTGTTGAGGGCCAAGGCAAGACATCACAGTCCATCAGTTGTGTACTGTAGAGAGGATAACACACACAGTAGTTGAGTAATGTCTAGCAAATGTACAGGGGGTGGGGGAAAGGTGGAGCAGTGCAGGTATGTGGGGTAAAGTGGTAGTGCAAAAACTGACTGCAGCAATGGTTGCTGCAGCATGTGCAATAAATGAGGATGATCTCTCTCCTCCCGGGGTGGATGCCGTTTATCAAGGTCCCACCACTCACACCACACCAGTCCCCCACCAGCACTACCATACACATCTGCCACACTGTAGGTTGTACTTTATTTTTTTTATCACTTGACATCATCATGAATATGTGCCAGTGTCACTTAAGCAAGAAGTAAGTGTTGTGGGCATAGGACAAATGCATTCTGCATGCTAACACATTTTTCAAGGTATATGTTGCTGTAGAACTCACAACTTTGACTTCCAGCTACTTATTTATCCACTTCAGCCCTCAGAAGAAATAATATTTTGCTGGGAAATGTTGCACCATATTAAATATGTGTTGGAATAGGAGAAAAATGTGTTGGAATAGGAAAAAATGTGTTAGAATGTGTTAGAATAGGACAAAAATGTGTTGAATAGGTGAAAAATGTGTTAGACTATGTGAAAAATGTGTTGGAATAGTAGAATAATGTGTTACAATAGTTGAAACATTTTCTGGAAAAGGCGAAAAGGAGGAAAATTTTGCATTGGAGAAAATGTATGCGGAAAAAGTGAAAAATCGGCCATTTTTCTTGACGTCATACAGGAAATTTTTCTCACTTTTCGCCCACCCCTACATCTATGGACAGTGAAGATTGGAGAGGTTTATACCTGTGCACTGACAACTCTAAAAATAATTGCCTTCTGGGTAACGAGAACATAACTTGAGGTCAAATAATTCTGACAAATAGTATTTTTTGGTTTACATTTTAACGATTTTATTGACTCAAAAATATTATCTTTTCTATGTTTCAGCTCCAAGCAGCCCTCCTTATAATCTGTCCTATAATAATATTTCATCTACAAAAGTGTTGGTCTCGTGGGAACCACCAATGTTTGCAAATGGAATTATACTTTTTTATAAAATTATTTATTGGGATTCCTCCCAATCTCTAACAAGCACAAGCAATGGTTCATCTGTTGTTTTATCTAACCTAAAGAAATATTCCCAGTATCACGTTGTTGTATCAGGTCATACTGTACATGGGGATGGAAATCAGACTAGTGATGTTCTTCTTGTGACCACCATGGAGGATGGTAAGAGCACATAACATGCACATATATAGCCAAGCTTTACTTAAACTCATTACAGTATTAGAGAAAAATATATTTTCAATGTTTCTTTTACTTTATAGATGTCAAATCAAGAATATATACATTTCTTTAGTTGGCTTTTTTCTGAGTGCACATTTCCACTGTTAATACATATGCATAGAACTCTTTATAGTAATGTTTCACAATAAAAGCAGCTCCAATTAATCTTCATAGTATTTGGACCGTGGAGAGTGTTATTTCAATACTGTCCGAGTTGTAGTTCAAGAGTAATTAAATAATAAATTATCCCCCTCCAACCCCTTTTACTGAGTAACACTTCTCACCACAGAGAAGCAAGACTGTCCGGATGGATCGCAGGGAGGTACAATCCTCAGTGAGCATAAGGAAAAACCTGTCAAGGGGGGCAGGGTTTTCCTTATGCTCACAGTAAGAAGGTTGTCCCTTGCTGTGATCTGTCTGGTCCTGGGACCAGATTACACATCTGAGGGGAGTTGTCTTACACTAGGAAAAAGGGGCGGAAGGGGAATACTTTATCATTCAATTACTCTTGAACTACAACTCTGACAGCATAAAAATAACACTCTCTATGGCTCAAATACTATGAAGATTAATTGTAGTGGCTGTTTTTGTGAAACTACTATCCCTTTAAGTTTATTAATTTCTCAAAGTTTTGGTTTATAACAATTATTTGTAATGTTCATATTTGTAAAATTGTGTATGAAAAACCATATACAATTAATGATCCTACTATATCAGAATATATTCAATATAATTAACAATAGTTTTTGAATTTGATTCATTAAAATTCTTACAAAACTAGAAATGTTTTTGTAACTACTTAGAGAGGAAAGAACTGATTTGTCATTATGGTTTTTGCTGAAACCTGTATTGCAATGTTGAACTTCTATAATTCAACAATCTTTAAACCTGTAGAGAATTGTACAAACTATTGAAAGTGAGGAACGTCAGATTTTCAGATCCTCTGGATTGGTGTTATACTGGATTTTACTGAATTATAGGAGGTAATAGACTGGAAATTTCCACACGTACAGTATTAAAGCAGTTTCTGGTAAATGTAAGTTTTTCAATGATTGAAGAAGCTGGTGAGATAGCTCAGTTGGTTAATGATCCAGCTGTAGAATCTACTCATATCTTGGAGTCAGAGGTTCTAGTTCTACCAAGGTCAATTTAGCCTTTCATCCTTCTAAGGTAGATAAAATAAATAAAATGATAGACAATCTCAATTTATCTTTCCAAGTAAAATACATTCATAAAAAACTAAACTCAGCTTCTGAAAATAATGTGGAACCACATAGTATGAAATATAATGATAGAATTAAAAAAAGATATAATAGCTTTATTAACTCATTGAGGGCTGGAGTGTGGTGCAATGCATTGTGTACCACTGTATCCTCACAGGGTTAAATTATCCAATCAGAACTTCCGGGAGGAAAGTGTTGACATGTTAATAATATTGTATTCACCGTTTAACTCATTAGATGCTTGACATATTTTTAGCACATCGCAAAGCAGTGCAGTGGATATGTCTTTAGCATCCAAGGGGTTAAAGTAACCTAACATTTCACGTAATTGGCGGCTCCAATGTTTCACCAGAACTTCAAAAGTAAACCATATGTTCAAATAAAATGCTGCAGTACTTCACGATCACAACCATGAGAGTGTGCTCACAATGTGCCGGTCAAGGGCTCTCTTTACCCTTACACTCATATCCAAATATAAACATGACCGCACCAAAAGAAAACACTCACTCTTGGATTAGATAAAATCATCTTTGCGTACCTTTATTTTCTTTGTAATAAAATCACAGTGAAGCGGGTGATGGGCTGTATGGCAGAGCTATACACTGGTGAAGAAGAGGAAGAACCAAATATCGAAAACAAAATTCAAAAACATCGCAAGAAGAAGAACAAACAGAGGAAATAGTATCAGTAGTGAATTTGTCAAAGTATTCTCTTTCCCCCTGTGGAATTGAGAGTTTTGGAACGTGGTTTGAATTTTGTTCCCACTAGGCATTTCAGTCTCTTTGATACCTTGATAGATGTGAACAGATTTGTTAGGAAATTAACGTTGAAAAAATATTTTAACAAGGAGTCTGAGTTGCCTGTGGGAACAAATGATGATTTGATTAATATTGAAGACAATGTAGTTGAACGATCTAATATGGAAGCTTTTCTGTTTAATGATTATTGCTGTTTATTAGATCTTAATAATATACAATTTGACAGTAATGTGAAGATAAGCAATGGTTCACCAATAGAAAAACTTAATTTGAAACTTACCTCCATGTCACATTTTTATCCCATCAGTTGTAGGGGAGCAGTTATTGACAGCTTCCAACAATTGGTTGAGCGAGATTTGATGATTTTGCACTCTAATTCATCTAATGAACCCATGGCTCACAATTTGAGTATAGAAGAGAGGCAGGCATTGCAACATTTGGGTGGGATGGATGAGATTGTGATAAAGGGAGCGGACAAAGGCGGATCAGTTGTGGTTTTAGATACTAGCTATTATTATGCTGAAGCTATGAGACAGTTAGGTGATCAGGGGGCGTATGAAAGGTTAACCCATGACCCCACTGAGGTTTTTAAAAGACAGATCCATACACTTATTGATGAGGGAGTTACCTTGGGAGTGATTGGTAAGAAAGATGTGGAATATCTTAAAATTATAAAACCAGTTATTCCTATATTCCATCATCTCCCTAAGGTACATAAGTCCCTAAATGAAGTGAAAGGCAGACCCATAGTATCGGGCATAGGATCATTGAATGAGGCCTTGGGGGAATGGGTTGACCTGCATTTGCAGCCCCTGGTCGCCAGACTGTTTAGCTATATTAAAGACACCACTAATATTTTGCAGATATTGCAGAGTGTGTGTTGGTCAGAACAACTGGTCTGGCTTCCATGTGATGTGAGGTCGCTTTATTCGTCCATCCCACACAGATATGGAATGCAAGCATTATGTTATCATCTAGATGTTTATAGTTCATATGGGGAAAATTTGAAGGGCTTTTTATTGGAAGCCACTTGGTATCTGTTGACTCACAATTATTTTTTGTTTGATGGGGAGTTTTACCTCCAAAGACGCAGGACTTCAATGGGTGCAAAGTTTGCACCCTCCTACGCAAACCTTTTTATGGGTTGGTGGGAGGAGTCCCGCGTCTTTGGATGTGACAACCCCTATAGGAACAATATTGTGGTATATAATCGATTTATTGATGATCTCCTATTTGTGTGGAGGGGTACTAAAGATGAAGCAATGTTATTTGTAGATTACATAGAAGATCCTGAGAAAAATCTAAGTTTCACTTATGAATGTCATGAAACTACTATTCATTTTTTGGACCTTATATTAAAAGGAGATGTGGCCACAGGAGTGATACATACAGATTTTACCGGAAGCCTATAGCAGGTAATAGTTTACTTAGGGCAGATAGTTGTCATCCTGCCCATACTATTAGAGGTATCCCAGTTGGACAATTTATGCGTTTAAAACGTAATTGTTCTTCTGAGGAACAATTTGAGAATCAATCAGCTGCACTTTATAGAAGATTTACACAAAGGGGATATCCAAGGTGGATGTTGGATAGAGCCAAGAAAATAGTGGATAAAAAGGAAAGGAAAGAACTAATAAAATATAAACCGAAGAAAAAAAGTGAGACTAATAAATCATCAGTAGTATTCTCTACTCAATATAGCCTGGAGTTCAATAAGATAAAGAATATATTAATAAAACACATACCAACTTTAAGTGCAGATTTAGAACTACAAAAAGTAATTTTGGAAGGTTTCAAATTTGTTGCAAGGAGAGGATTAACTTTGGGGAACCTATTATCACCAAGTATGTATGTAGGTGATAGGAAATCTAATTCAGGGAATTGGTTAACCACAATTGGAAATTATAGGTGTGGCAGCAACAGATGTAATTGTTGTAATTTTATGAATATTACGAAAGAATTTTATTCTACTTCTAATGGGAGAAAATATAAGATGCGAATGTATATAAATTATGCCACTAGAGGTGTAGTATATCTGTTGTCTTGTAGCACCTGTAGGCTCCAATATGTGGGAAAAACCCTTAGAGCATTACGGGAACGTTTGAATGAACACTTGAGTGACATAAGGAACCTAAGTTTTAAATCCTCTGTAGCTAATCACTTCAAAGAAATCCATAATGGAAATACAGATTCTTTGAATATACAAGGGATTGAGAGAGTGACATTAGGTAAACGAGGTGGAGATCTAGATGCAAAATTGTTACGTCGAGAAGCATTCTGGATATTTACCTTAGGTACCAGATCCCCTGGGGGCTTTAATAAAAGCTATGATGTTTCTTGTTATGTCTAAATATTCTTCTTTATTGATGCTGATAGTGATATCTCTTAGGTAATGTATAGTAATAATTATCTATATATACTTTACAGAATATATTAATGTCATCAGGAGTTTTATATATAAGATATGAGGATAATCTTCATCAAAGAGGCATATAGAATAAGTTAGCTATGTGAGATAGTTTATTCTTCACTTTGGTGTTAAAAGGATGGTTTTATTATGTATGTTTGATGTTAACTATGTTTAAACATTTGTTTTAGGGGCTAGTCATCATCTTCCGTCTATTTTTGTTATGGCATTCAGGACTTATCATCGGTTAAGTCTGAAGTAAACACTAATAGTTTTTTTGATTTTAGTATGGTAGATTTATACAGATAAGCTTCGAACTCACATTGCTTTTAAGAGAATTTCCCTTTAAAATATTGGATCCGAGAAATGCTGGGAGGTTCTTTTTTGGCTTAGATGGTACGAATCATGTGAGTAAGACATAACCTTTCTGATAGGCTGTTGCAATTTCAAAAAGACGGAAGTTGTAGACGTACGATAGAGATCAGGATTAAGAGTTTTATACGCGAAACGCGTTGATCGGATCGTTGGGGCATCTCTCTGCTAGATTCACCAGTGTATAGCTCTGCCATACAGCCCATCACCCGCTTCACTGTGATTTTATTACAAAGAAAATAAAGGTACGCAAAGATGATTTTATCTAATCCAAGAGTGAGTGGTTTCTTTTGGTGCGGTCATGTTTATATTTGGTTAAAGTAACATACACATCATATACATTAAGAACATTGTAATCTTAGTGACATTAATTATGCATTTTTACATACTGACATAACCGTAAATCATCAATATAAGTAGACTAATTGTTCAGTTCCAAAACATTCATTTTAATACAATGCTATTCAATTCCTTTATATTTTCCTCAAACGTTTAAAGAAATTTGAATGTTTTATTTAAAAAAAAAAACTTTGAGCTGTAACTTTTGAACAAAGCATCACTTAACAATGGGAATTGTTTTACTCAGAAGGAAAAGCCAAACACCATATTTTTCACAATATAATGTCACTGCTCCTTTAAGAGAGTAGTTGCCTGTGGTTTTGTAAGTCTGACAGTTTTTACTCACCCACTAATGAAAAATATGACATGTCAAACACGCCAGAATTATGTGTGCACAGATAAGTATATAGCTATGGTTCCATAAGTAGAGATGTACATTGTTCAGTGTAAAAGGAGTTGTATTCTTTGAGTGCATGCATGAATGGTGTGCAGTGCATTACTTGTAGGCTGACCATACCTCACCTTTAAAAAGGGACACATAGGAAACAGGCATATTTCAGGAGTGCACCAAAAATCAAAGCAACCCTGTAGTATGCATTTTTCATGTGTGTCCCTTTTTAAAGGTGAGGTATGGTCAGCCTAATTACTTGGCACCACACTGCACTCTCCTCTGTTACTCATACTCCCATAACTCTCTTTTGACCCATACATATTTATTGTCTTTATGCATATTCCTTTTCAATTACTTTCCTATAATTTACTTAGCTTTACTGAAAATTGGGATCCTTGCTGTGCTGCATGAGTTCTCCTACCTTACTCCATGAAATGGGTATTTTCAAATAAAAACGGAGGAATTTTGTGGCAAACCAAGTGCATCATAAGGAAGTTATAACAATTTACCAAATTCTCATTGGTTTAAATAAGGATCTTAACTCCTTGAGTGCTAGAGTTCTCCAACGCATTGATTGTTGGAGACCTCTGCAACATTCAATGGGTTATAAACCTCATTTAAATGAATGTGAATGTTTTATTTGTCTCCTGTGGTGCAAATGATTTGCTCCAGAATTCCTTCATTTTTCTTTTGAACCTAAGGCCCATCACACATGTACTTAGTCATTGGATGGCCCTGGTGCAAACATTTTTTTTGCCCTCTTACACAAAAATATTCTCCCAAGCGCATAATTAGAACACACTGGGATCTGTAGTCATTGTCCCTCTCCACCCCAGGATGCCAGACCTCATTGCAATTGCACCCTCTGCAGGCCTGTAGTTACTCTCATTTGGCATACCTGAATTGTTGATGATAAGCATATAAACAAGACATATTATATAGCAAGTAACAACCTGTATGCAAAAAAAAAAAACCAACAACAATGAAGTAAACCAAACATTGAAGCAGTAGAGCCACGGTTGTTCTATACATTACTATGCAGCTGTGTAATTACCACCTACAAGATGGCTGACCTTTTTGCTCTGTACAACAGAACCTCCAGTCTTCAATGTAAGTAGCAAGCAAGCTGCTTGCCGCACAGAGGCTGCTCCCGTACCACTACCCAGCATTCTCCGATGTCTGTCTCTAAGCTGGAGTGATCTCATTGGCTAGATATCGATCTCTGCCAATGAGATTGCTCCAGCTTAGGGAAAGAAAACCTCCGTCATTGGAGGATGCTGGGTAGTGGCATGGGAGCAGAGGCAGTGCTGCAAGCAGGAAGTAGGCTGCTGGCCATGTTTCAAACATTAATTTTTGCGCAGATAATGTTTTTTTTCAAAAATGACTAACATATTAAACTTTTTTGCTAAATGCTCTATCTAATGAGCATTAGATATCTATATGTGATAGATCCACTTTAAGAATTGTTGTTAAACTTCACAACACCTGGTCATATTTATAAAGAAGTAAAGTCAGTTTTATAAATATGTCTGTCTGAGAACGTTCTGTGAATATTTGCACCTGCGAACATATTTTCGCACACATAGAGGAATAATATACTTCCAATAAGAACAGGTTATACCTGGCGTTAAGATTTAATCCCTAAAACTGCCTTTATTTTTGGCGCAACTAGTGAATTTCTATATAAAATACACTGGAACACAATTCTTATGTGGCCAAGATTTCTACTCCACTTTCCAAAAAAGTCAACTAACAGGGGTTAGCACTTAAAGAAAATGTCGCTAGATGTTTATCATATACTTATGTCACTTTGAGACACTTTTACATTTACTTTCTTTATAACTCTAGTTTTATACACCCCCATAGAGCCCTATCTTCAAGAGTAAAGAGAAATAGTTCTGGGGTAAACCAGCTTCATCATAGGAGACAAATACAAATACTCTAGATTGATTTAAATGGAACTATTACCCCCTTTAATGCTTAAGAGGTCTCCTACACATTGCATTGGACATCTCTCTTGCAATCAAGCAATTTTAAAGTTCAATTTAAATCAACTGGGTTTGTATTTACCGCTTTGTGGTAAGCTGGTTTGTTCCAAAATTACTTTTCCATTTCTTTTCAACTTTTGGCCCATAGAAGGGGGCAAAAAACATAATTTCCACATAAAATTTCTGGTTGACCCTTTGAATGCCAGAGGTGCATCCAACGCATTGCTTGGTTAAAGATTATTTTAATTTGTTTCAATGCATGACATTTCCACCTGTTTAAGTCTATTTCTATTCTGTGTGTTTCTTTCTACAGTTCCTGATGATCCACCTCATAACCTGTCCTACAGAAATCTTAGCTCTACTTCCATTCAGCTGTTTTACTCTCCACCTTCTTCTCCCAATGGCATCATTAAGTATTACCTTATCAACTGTCTAGGACCTGAAGGCAGTTTTCAGCATCTTAATAGTAGTAGCTGCTCTGTAATCCTTAGTGACCTGAAAAAGTATAGTGAATATGTTGTCACTGTTAGAGCAAGTACATCTGTGGGAGTTGGAACTGAAACAAGTAATCCACTTTTTGTAAGAACTGATGAAGATGGTAATTTGTACATACAATTTTGTTCAAGCTGGAACCTGTTTTCTAAACACCCATAACTGGCCTGTTCATAATAAAATCCTGCATACCTTAATCATGATCAGAAATTCCTACTGATCACTATGAACCAATTCTGCTTGGATTGATTCTCCAGAATTAATCTCTCATTAGTATCCCTTGTCATGTTCACGGAGGCAGACATGATTCTTTATTGCAAGACTCTAAGGCCACAAACCTTCCCACTGAAGGCTTGCTAAGAAATCTTCTGTGGGAGAAGTCTGGTGTCTTTGAGAGCTGGAAAAAGCAACGTCTGCCTCCATGAATGTGATATGTAATTGTAATTGAATTTCAGTTTGGAGAACCAGTCCTTTCAGGTTTGATTCACATGATCATAAGAATTTTCTGGCAAGCAGGGATTTATAATTGAAAGGTGTTACTGTTCCTTTAAGTGTCATCTGCACCATAGAGGAAAAGGAAACAATTTAAAATTCCCATTCAAGGAGTTTAAAGCCCCATTTAAATCAAAGAGAAATGTTATTTGTCACCTTTTGTGAAGTTGGTTTGTCCCTGAATTTATATATTTCTATTTATCATTAAAACATGAATTATGACATTTTTAACATTTTTAAAGTATCTGTTTATTTAAAGCCGCAGATGCAAGAGACATCTCCAGCCCATTGGTTAGTAATATGGTTGAGTCATCTCTATCATCTAAAGGCTTAATAATAGTAGGCCTTTGAGTGACTGTGTGGCAGAGATGTATCCATGTGTTGCACTGAAATGATTTGGATACCTCTCTGGCACTCAAAAGGGGTTAATGAGATCGTATGCATGTTTAATTTCTTAGCATTACACCACATTACCATCTGCTTGACATCTGTTGGACAACTCTAATGTATTTCTGTATTTGTTTTCATGCAGTACCTGATAGTGCACCTGAAGGCATTAGCTATGAAAATATATCATCTACAGAAATAATGGTATCATTTTCTCCACCTTCTATACCAAATGGAATAATAAGGCATTATACATTATACTTAAGATGGTTGAATGAAACAATAGAGAGAGCTATGAATACTACTCAGCTTTCAATAAGTATTCCAGGTGAGTATCTGTCTGTACATAAAAAGTAGAATATATCTTGAAGAACAGATAAGAATATAACAAATATTAGATGCATAATTGGGAGGAATGTACGAATCCACCAGTGCAGCTAACTTCCTGTGCTTATAGCTTATACTCTAACTCTCACTTACAGATCACGGTAGTGCATACCGGTGCACATATTCTTCATTAAGACTTTTGAACATAAGCTCCAAACACCTCTGATATAAAATGCTCAGAAAAAAATAACAAACTTTACATTGATTTCCTCTGTGCCTAGTTAGTAAATAATTTTGACAACATACAGATTAACTGATTATCCCAAAATGCTTGTACATTTCCTGCAGCACTTCCCTTGGTACAAGTGCAAAATGTTTTACATGGATAGCTTACACAGATGATAGTCAGGCACAGCACCAATAAATCTATTCCAGTTTCTATAATGCAGAGTCATATTAGTAAACCCACTAATGTAATTAGAGTCCTAACAACTAGAATTTTCAATCTAGGAAACTGGTTCCCAGATCTAATTCTCAATACACACCATTCATGTTTTTTATCTGCTCACATAAACACGTGAGTGTCTTCACCATGAGTGGATCTATCAGAGGCTTGGATTACAGTTAAGATGAAATTATCTTCCAGTGAGCTCATTTTGATACAGTTGATGCTACTACTTATAGAGAATCATTCCCTAGTACATTACAAAGTTCACTCCCAAAAATGTTGACTTCCGTTGCTTGGATTTTCTCATTAGAACATCTTGAAAAGCATAATAAGCTGAAAAATAAACAAAATTAAAAAAGGGTCCTAATTGCAAAACTCTGAATGAGCTGAAATAATTTTCAGAAGTTGTTTTAGAAACTCCAGTGACACAAACGTTGGACACATAAGGAGGCAATATTAACCATATTACATGCCACATGTGTGAGCGGTGACACTGGAGGGAAAGTGTGAATCTGGCAGTGCAGACAGATGTTGGATCACTTTCAGCATCTGCATTTTTGGACATGCACTTGAGTATATGATGGTTTTGTTGCATAAAGGCACATACAATCCTTTGAACAAGCCAAATGCATGAGTAGGAAAATGGAGTATATTTAGGTAACTTTCCTTTGTTCTTTTGTTAGTACAGATTTTGGAGAATGCTCCTTCACCTTCCCCAATGCCCTTCTCTTGAAGTGGGATGCAGAGGAACATTTTAGATTAATGTAGCTTAGTAAATAGTTGTTAGATGGGTGTAGAACTAATAAATCAACTCTAGCACCTAGTTTAGGTACACCACTATTCCATCAAAAGTGAAGTATAGCACATTAGCTGTCATCATTTAAATTAGGCTTTTAACCTCATGAATGTTAAAGAGGTCTGAGTTATATTGAGAAGCAGTAAGACCTGTCTAGCATTCAAGGGGTTTTAAAGACACATTTAGGACAATAAAATCAGTGGAAATTATTATTTGTTTTGTATGTTGTAGTTGGTTTGCCCAAAAATTGCTTCAGTTTTCATTTGTGCATAAAGCCTTTGTTAACCACCTACAGATGAACATAGCAGGTGTCTGTAATGTACGCTTTCATGTTAGCAAAATGGCAAATTAGGGTGAATCCAACATCTCCAACAATCTTTAGTTGCTGAAGTAGAAACCGATGATCAGAAGCAGTAGTGACATTACAAATTCGAATCAGGTTATTTGAAATAGCTTAATTTGATGAATCACATGATGTTCTTGTCTCGAATACAGTTTATTTTTTGCTGTGAGTTTTCTTCTTGATGTCTAATTTTTCTTGACAGGCTAAAGTGCAAAATCCCAATATGGGAGCAAAAATTCTACTCAACTCCTAAATAAGTAAATAATACT
Source organism: Rhinophrynus dorsalis (assembly GCA_037306005.1). NCBI lineage: Eukaryota > Metazoa > Chordata > Amphibia > Anura > Rhinophrynidae > Rhinophrynus > Rhinophrynus dorsalis. The sequence continues at coordinate 206,778,752 of CM074721.1, forward strand.
AATAATATGGAAGTCCTTAAAGTACAGACCACAAACCCACTATTAATCTTGCCTAGCTGGGTAATATTACTAATGGGTATCTAAGTTGAACCTGTAATAACCAGGCAAAAAATGATAATGACAAATAAGTATGATTGTGGTATGAAAATTGAAATCCAAAAACTGACACTTAGGACAGATGAGCGTCCTGTACAAAGTATTCAATTTAGTGACCTCACGTGGCATGAAGGAATCATAACACATCCTGCACTCTATAGAACAATAATAATGTCCCCTAACTAATATGACCACCAGTTAGGGTTCCCTAAATCTTCCTCACTAGCAGGGGAGCATTAAACGATTACGTGTTGGAGAAGTGTGCAATACAATTCATTTCACAGCCATCTAGCTGTAATAAATACATACATAAACAATGTAAGATTCTTTTGATACCTGTGTGAACAAAATAAAATAAATAAAAGCTTTTAAAATAATGAGCCCTGATCTTGGACACCTAAACTTGGTGGTGACAAGGGAAACATAAATTAAATGTATGGGCTCATGGGACCTCACCAACCCTCACAACTGCCTGATGGGATGGCGTAGACTCTCTAAGGAAGAGGGGTTTTCTGACCTCCCCATACCCCATGAGCTCTGTGATATGAGGTGATAAAATTAATATGAGTCCATAGGACCCCACTCTAAATGTATTTGCTATTCATCTGTTACAATACAGTTTTAAACTAACAAAGTGGGATCCAAGGGTCCCCCTCTTCTCCCTATGTACTAATACATATTAAACAAAGGTCTCACAACCCTGATGCTCTTACAATGGAAAGGGGTTTATGTACAAATGGGAGTCAGTTTCCCCTTTTAACCCCCAGCTCATGCATAGGGGGTGATAGGATGTTACACAGCAATATGTTGGCCATACTCCAGGCAAACAATAAACTTAAGTATACAATGTAAAACATAAATAATATTTTCTTGAAGTCTCAGGGTGACCAGCATAACCACTTATTCATCCCCTTTATAAAGTAGGTGACATCAAAAATCAAAAATTGCTTAACTTTGAAGATGTTAAAAAATGGCTAATGCATATTGATGTTTTCTGGGGTATGCATTATAATCACATAAGGTAAAGAACCCTCAGTGATGCAGAGGCTTAGGAGTCCAGCTTCAGGGGTCATTTGACTGCAGACCTTGGTTAATGTACTTATCCAGGCAGTGAAGCAGTCTACAGACCCCAAGGATAAGGAGTGTCCCACTCCTGAGATTGTGTTGTTGAACAACAGTTCTCATGTTCATTGTACCTCCTTTGGCTGATTTGATGCCTGGTGGTATATTTTGGGTGATTTGGTGCCTGATGGGTACTCAGTCCTCCAGGTCACATAACCAGATAATAAAAATAGAGGGGAGGGGATAGCCATGGTTTATAGATTCAGTCATGTTGCACTGGTCTGGTTGTGGCTTCTTTTGAGCATATGTCTCAATGCAGCATGGCAACTGAACATTTGTATAGCATTAGGTATATGGGTGTTTCAACATGGTCCAGCCAATTATCATGGTCATACCCTTGACCTCCTATTTACCCAGTGTATGACTGACATGAAGCTTATTTCTTCTCCTCCTTATGGACAGACCTTAGGCTTATTTTGACAATACTTGGTGGCACACCTGCTCGCCTCAAGTGACTTGGCAGCCTCAGGGCTTTCTGGGACTGGCCAGAGAGCCTGATGGAACCAATTAATTTGTCACCTGGAGAATAGGCTCGTCAATGGAATTGACCCATGGTTCTGTCCATTGTGGTGGGCAGTCTGATTTATCCTAGGCTCCCCACCATCATGGTAGTTCCACCTGAGGAGTGCTGTGATGGTTTTCATTGATGCTACTGCAGTAAGATCATCAGCATCAGGGATGATTTTCGCACAGTATTAGTTCCGACCTTGACTCATAGGCAAGTCTTGTCTAGGATTGTTTTCAGCCTGTCTTATAAATAACCATTAGTGATCTAACTGATTGAGCCACCTTCATTGATATTAGAAGATCCTTAGAGGAACTTATGAATAGATTGGTTCTCCAAAATCAAGCTCACCCAGCCTCAGTAATTATAGTAACAAACACACACTTTCACTATATTCTCACCGCAAACAACTCACTACACTTTTATGCATTTTATTACTTGCATTGGCAAATGATATAGCAACCAACTCTGGCCTCAAAAAGCAGTAAACGGCAACTTCACCTTTAAAAAAGGTCTCTCTTTTTGCAACATACGCAGTATACTGCACAAAATAGATTAACTAAAAGCATAGTGTTATGTGTACAAGCCGTAAAATCCTCATACTCACTGAAGCCTGGTTAAGCCCTAAAATACCAGATACTCCTGTTAATATTATAAGATACTTATACTTTAGGAAGGACTAAGAAAGGCAAGGAAGAGGCGTAATCATGTACACACTTTACACTTTTAAATGACTCTTATAATTCTGATTCTTTGAATACATTTCTGGCAAAATTCTTCTTCCCTTCTCAAAATTAGTCATAATTGTTGGCATCTACCAAATATGTTAGCACAGTCCCTTTTGTACATAACCCACCACCCCAATGAGATTGCCACTAAAAATTAGAAAAGTGAGCTTTTGGTTTTTTGAGTCTTTAATATTAATTGGCTGGACTCCAGTAATGAAAGATTCTGTTCATTGTTTAAGACATTGAATTCATCACATCTAATCTCCTCCCTTACTCAAATAAATCTTAAAACATCCAACCATACTCTGCTAGACTAGATCCTTTCATCCTGCTCATTCAGAATGCAAGAGTCAGGTGTACTAGCAAATGTGTTTACCGATCACTCCATAGTCTACTAGTCACAAAATAAAACCAATTGAATCATGTCCCAAAGTCAAAATTACTAGACCATTTAGAAAATTTAATCTCCAGTCTTTTCTAAATGATTTAAAGGAGATCTTTCACCCCTATACAAGTTTGTCTAAAAAGTTAGGTTGTATAGCGACTAGATGGAATTTCTTTTTTAAAATCATTATTTGGCCGAAATTAAACGTGAAGATTATCCTGAGACAAAAGAAAACTCCCAGCGCCAACTCACCATAACCAATACATACAATGAATGAATTTTAATTTAAAAGTGAATATAAAGTGTATACATAGATAGCAGCCAGGAATAAGAGGGCTCTCCAGACCCCCAAACTTCAGGCCAAAAACCCAAAGTATAAACAAACAGACAACAACAAAGAGCACATTTAAAGGGTCCCTTGCTCTCCAACACGTTTATAATAACATCTCTTCAGGGAAGTTCAAGTTTCATTTTAATTTTTGGTTATGGTGAGTTGGCGCTGGGAGTTTTCTTTTGTCTTTTGCTTTGTATGTCTCCATTACTCCTTCAAGCAGCCTCCTGACCTATCCAACTTAATTATTTATATATAGCACAATTATCTTTGCACAATTAGTATCACTGCAACTTTATTTTTGTTTTTCACACATTGCCTTTAAGAGCAGACCTTAGGCCTTCTCTAGCTTAAAATGTTCCTAGTTTGGTATCAGCTATTCCTCACATGACCTGTGGGGGCTGATATAAAGGTCACATTATTATAGAGTGAGCTGTTGGATCCACAGCTCCCTCATAGTCTCACAATGCAGATCCATTGGGGTCTTTTTGTATTAGGTAACTCCACTATGTACATATTTTCATTATAATGTAGGTCTCTTGTTTTTAATTGCACCACACTGGGACCCAGAAGCAATAAAAAGAGCACATTTAAAGGGTCCCTTGCTCTCCAACGCGTTTATAATAACATCTCTTCAGGGAAGTTCAAGTTTCATTTTCATTTTTAATTTTAGATAGGGCATTGTAGATGTATAGAGTAGGACTTGCCGTACAGTGAGAAACCTTGGCGAGGTGGCAAGCTTACCCGCAACTTGGCCAATTTGTGAAAATTAATATCTCACTTATTTTATTTATTTAGAAATATTATTATATATGCTAAACACAGGGCACATATTTATTTTATACATGGAGAAGCGCCGGTTTGTTGTTGTCTGTGAAGATTATCCTGTTTCTTACTTCTATCTCTGTCTCCCTCTATCCAACCTCTTCCATTGACGGAGGATTCCTGCATGTAAGATGGAGTGCACTCGTTGGCCAGAGACCGCTCTAGCTTACAAGGAGAAATCCTTTGTCAACTGAGGAGGCTGGCTGAAGGGAGGCGAGAAGAGGAAGAGTGACAGACTGAGGTACAGAGCTGTAACTGTAGTCTGTCTGGAAGTAAGGAACAGGATAATATGTACACTTTTAATTTTGGCCAAATAACGATTTTAAAAAATAAATGAATACAGTTTTCCACCTAGACGATTTATAACCTAACGTTTTAGAGAAACTTGTATTGGGGTGATAGATCCCCTTTAAGAAATTGCCAGTGGGATAGAGTTCACATAATACCTGATCTAGAATCAGCAATTGATTTTTTTAAGTCCTGTAATAATTCTTACAGTTCTGTAATATCCATGCCCCACTAAGGAAGATCAGGGTAAGGAGGCCCATTTGTGCTGGATCTTGGCTGAACTGCTGGAGTTATACAGTTTCAGAGATGCCTAATGAACAAAATTTAAACAAACTGGCTCCACTTATGATCACAATGCATACAGACAATTGTGGAATACTTGCACAAAACAAACAAAAGTAGTAAAAACTCAAAACTAATTGACAACTTGAACAATAACATATGAAGACCAGACAACTTTTGGAAAGTTTTTAAAAACATCTACAAACCCCCTAACCATTCTCACCCATCAACAATAACAATAAAGAAAAAAACAGTACAATGCCCCATAGCAATAGCTAATGCATTAAACAGCTACTTTGTTAGATGTGTCATCACCCTGATTGCACAAAACAAAGGTAATTCTGAAGTAGAAACATGCACATAACAGTATCTGTCACCTGCTACCTGGTCCAATGATGCTAATGAATTAATTTTCATTCCAGTAAATGACAGTGAACTAAATGACAACCTCCTTAACCCAAAAATGAAATTGAAATCTGGCCCTGGCCAACTACCAGCAATGTTTTTAAATCTCAGTGCCTTGGACACTGCCTATTCTATTGCATACCTAATTAATGCCTCACTGTCATCTGGGTATATTCCCAAAGCTTGGAAAGTGGCTAGAGTTACACATATCCACAAAAGTGTGGATAAAAATAGTATAAAATTACAGATCAAAACCCCTACTCCCCACGTTAACTAAAATCCTAGAGACGTGTTCTAGTGCAACTATATAAGTATCACCGACTGACCAGTTTTTTCATCCCATTTCAATCAGGTTATTGTTCAAATCACTCAACTGCCCTTCTAAAAGTATCCAATGCTATCCAGGCTGACATGGAAAATGGTGAACTCACTGGAGCTATTTTCCTAGATTTTCCAAAGGCCTTTGATAATGTTTACCATAGTATTGTGATAAGTAAACTCCAAGATTCAGGACTGGGTAATCTTTCTCTAAATTGGTTCCTATCATATTTATCAGACTGAAGGCAATGTGTGTCTGTTGCTGACAATATTTACCTTTTCCCTCAAAGTAACAAGTAGGGTTCCCCAAGGCTCCATTCTTGGCCCTCTTCTATTCTCTTTTTTATAAATGATCTGCCCATGGTTTGCAAAGCATTTTCTGTGCACATGTATGCAGATGATACCATAATCTATGCTAAAAACTCAAACGTATCTCAAGTAGAAGCCATATTACAACATGATTTCTCTGAAGTTGAAAGATGGATAGCAAATATACAAAGTGTTCCTAAACACTGACAAAATGTTCACAAAGCGCACACTGCGTAATGTCTGCAATACTCACCTATCCATTGTAACAGAGTCTAATCATAACTAGGCCCTGGTAGACTCCTACAAATATCTTCGTACGTGGCTTGACCCCAACCTCACTTTTGGTCTTCATATTGATATTGATGCATCCAAACTTTATCCCAAAATAGGTGCTCTGTTTAGAAACAAATCCTATTTAAGCACCCTCATAAGAAAACATATTGTACAATAGATGTTAATGTGAGTCATAGACTATGAGGATGTAGTATATGCTCCTAGGCCATAAATACATCTTACTAATCCTGACACTCTGTATAACTCATTATGCTGCTTTATCCTCCAATGTAATTACACAACCCTACATTGTGATATGTATGAAGAAATAAATTGGCTAACACTCAGATCTAGATGTACCCTTCACCTCTCTTGCATGGTTTATAACCACTTCTCTAGAAAGCTACCAGACTACCTGACCAGTATGCTCACTCCAGATCTTCATACTAACTATAACCACTGCTCCACTACTAACAATTAGCAGAGTATTCCACACTACAAGCAAGAAGCTAGTCAATTTGCCTTCTCCTTCAGATCTCGAAAAGTCTGGAATAACCTGCCTGAAAAAATCAGATCTTCTCCCAGTCTAAAATCCTTAAAAATGACTACTTATTTACGTCTAAAAAAATATGCAACTGTACATAAAGTTTTAGTATTTGTTTGTGTGCTTATGTACATATATATATATATATATATATATATATATATATATATATATATATATATATATATAATGTTTTCTATTTGAGTAAATACTCAACTCTTTTCTGTAAACACTCCTACTAGCCAGACCTGAAAAGATACTCGCCACTGCAAGCCATAGTATACCCACCAGGGCTGAATTTCTACTCGCCAGGGCAAAATTTTCACTCGCCATTGGCGAGTGGAAATTTTGAGCCCTGCTCTAGGACATACTTGAAAACGAGAGAAATCTCAATGTATTCTTCCTGGTAACACACGCTGCTAAATAAAATAAAATAAAAAAATTAACCTTTAATTTGTATTGGATATCATGGCCAAGAAGACAGACATGATTCATTTTGCAGGATCCAACGAGTCCAAACTCTTCGAACTGAAGGTTTCTTAGGAAACCTTTAGTTGGAGGAGATTTGGGTAATTTTGCAGCAAAGAATCATGTCTGCCTCCATAGGCATGAAATCTAGAGAGACAGAGAGAGAGAGACAGAGAATACTTTAAAATGAGATACCATGTATATGTTTGCCAATATGTTGTATTTATTTTTTTACTATTTATTTATAGTATTACTGCAATGTATATATTTCTACACAGATTTAAAGAAATATACAAGATACAAGCTGTCAATGTCTGCTAGTACTGAGAAAGGGGAAGGCATACAGAGTGCAGCTCAGGACATTATTACAGAAGAAGATGGTAAGATGAATATCAATATATTTATTTAAAACATAATGTGTTATTTATTTAAGCATATCAATTTTACTGCAGAATAATAGGGTTTTTTTATCCTTGTAAATGTTCAATGCAAAATATACATTTTTACAGTATTCAATATTGCCTGAATTAATTGTTAGTACCTTAAATTAAGTAACAGTAAACATTTTTTTTGTTTTGATTTTTTATTGATATAACTTTATTGAAAATTTGCATATACCAAGAAGAAAAACACATAATTCATCATGTGGTAAAATAAAACTGTTCAAGAGAAACAGATTCACAGACTAGACAAGATAATTTGAGGAAACTAAAGAATCAGACGGCAATGTTTTGGAAGGTGTCTATGTCTTAGGAAGGAAGAAGAGGATGTATATAAATTACTGTTATGTCTGAAAGGGTGAAGGAGGGGGGCAGGAGAGAGAAAGGGTGAGGAGAGGAGGTGAGTGACTGCAGGGAGGGATAGAAAAAAAAAGGAAATTAACTTATATAAATCGGAAAAGGGAATAGGGGAGTTGTGAAGGGGAGTCAATCATCCGACCGGACCAATCCAATGTGCATGAAGGGTTAGAGGATGTGTTATAGGCAGCTTAATAAGGTTTTGCTCTGTGAAGGGCCTTAAACCAACAGAACCATAGTAGAAGAGGTGACGTTGGTGGTACTAGGGGGAGGGGCTAGGGTGTCTAGATGGAGTAAACAGTTTTTAATTACAGAAGTACATGTTACTTGGATTTTAAAACAAAGCTAATGCCACTGCTGGGAGATTTTTCATTCAAAATATTTTACAGGTCAGATTTAGTATAGTATTTCTAATCAACAGCATCAAGTGGTGTACAAACGGCAATTTATTTTTGATACTGCAGTCTGTGGGAAAGCTTGAATAATTGACTACAGCTGTCCATTGTAACTAATAGTAACCACACCACCAGAATAGAAAATTGCAGTTTGATTAAAAAAATGAGCTATTATAATTTTTTATTAATCAAAAGTGTTTCAATAGTGGGCATGCCCTTGCTTTACTCAGCATGAGCACCTTATAGTTTCTCATAAAAATGTTTACCTCTCCTATAACCCTTTGAGTGTGAGAGAGGTATACAATATATTACTTTGCAATGTGTTGGATATCTCCCTGGCACTCAAATGGTTAAAGGAATAGTACACCCCAAAGCTATAACCTAATTAAATAATTGGCCATATGTCCCTGACTACCACTATCATGTAATGGTAGCTAAGGGGTTAGTAGTTACTCAGTTGCATGGCTGATCCCATGGGTTCTTCCTTAATCCTTTGAGTGCCAGAGGGGGACGCAACGCATTGCTTAGCCCTCTGGCACTCAAAGGGTTAAGACTAGGAAAACTTCACGGGAGTTTGGCTCGCTCACTCTATGGGGCTTAAGGCATCAGTTTGAGATTCCATAACACCAGTCACCAGTCACGAATAGGAAGTAGCAGCTCCTTATCCCTAGCCTTAAAGGGAAAGTAATACTTAAAATGTAAAAAAAAATGTTGTAGGGTTTATCCCCCTGAGTAAAACAAGAGTACTCCCACTGCTGAAAGGTGTTTCATTCAAAAGTTATTAATTTTCAAAGTTGAATTTTTTAGGTGCAATATCACAATGGCCTGAAATTGTACAGTGGTGCTGTTGCTACACGATCCTATGGACAGCTCTGGTCCCATAACCATAAATCTCCATAGGATGGTGTAGCTACAGCGCCACTGTACAATTTCAGGCCACTGTGATACTGTACCTAAAAAAAATTAAACTTTGAAAATTAATAACTTTTGAATGAAACACCTTTCAGCAGTGGGAGTACTCTTGTTTTACTCAGGGGGATAAACCCTACAACATATTTTTTTTACATTTTAAGTATTACTATCCCTTTAAGGGGCACTACAAGAATGACAATAAGACTGGATAAATAAGCTACCACAGCAAGCTAGTGATGCAGGGCCATTCTTTTCGTTTGGGGATGTACTAGAATTCCTTTAATCTTGGAAAGTAAAAAAAACAATCACCTCAGTTGGAAATAAAGTCAAGAACTGTGCAAGAAAATAAATCAGGTAATGATAGTAAATAATTGCTTTTTTAAAACAGAAACTTAAATAAGTTTGAAATTGATTTTCACTTGTTACTAGTTGACTAATAACTTAGATGATAATAATCATTGGTATGTTAAAGCATTTTATTAGATACAGCATATGCATCGTTTGAACCATAATTACTTTGATATTCATGTGTGCATTTTAAACATTTATGTTCTCATGAATGTTTCAAAACGTTTTAGTCTTGCAGAGATTTTTAATTTGCCCTAAATAGGAGTCCCCAGCTAATTTTATTTGAGACAGCTATTCCAGAGCGAAGCCACATGTTGGGAGAATACAGATGGGATAAGGCAGTGTAGTCATGACAACAAAGACCAAATGTAATGGCAAATGGGAAGTCGTTTAATAAAGCGCCAGCATGTTTTGTACATCTGAAGAGGAATAAAAATAATAATCATAATACTGTGGTAGAAACCCAAACTCTGTGGTAGAAACCCATGAAATCAATGGGGATATATCTGCATTTCATATATTGTCATCTATAAGTACATTAAGAATATATGAAACCTGGACCACAAAATGCAGGTGTAGCACATTCCATGTAACTATATTGTTTGCATAGAAACCGAGCGCTTGTATGCATGCATAGATGTGTAGGCACACAATTGTACATAGAGATGCACAATGTCCCCTGGGAAAACAGTCTGCATACAACATTTATTTACACCACACTTGCAAGTGACATATAAAAAGGATGGGTGTTGCATCTAGCTTCTCTGTGCCTAGTTAGTACATTGCCTATGCAACACACCCACAAAGGAAACATTTTTATGCCCAGATATGTTTGCTCCTAGAAATGTACCACTGCACTGAAATATTTTCTGCACTCATTTTGTATACATATATATATATATATATATATATATATATATACCATTGTTTGAGTATTTGATAGTACTCAGTAGATAAAAAATAGATACTGCAACCATTGTTATTGTGTTTTTATGGATAGTCATCTTTGAGGAACTTATTTATTGTTTGTGAGTGAGAATGTTGAGTGTGTAGCTTTGCAAATGACTTTATCTGAATAATAGTTGGTTATAAGGAGAGATATGCAAGGATAAATTAGTTAAGGCAATTATAGAAATGTATAGGGAAATGTTTTTGTGCATGATTTGTTATGTTTGAGCCAGGATTTTAATTCTGATTCTGTAAAATAAGAGCTGAGAATTTACTGATGTACACATTGGAACAAAAAGAGGACATAAAGAGGACATAAAAAAGTAAGTGCAAAATTGGACCCCAGTGGCTAGTACAGATGGAGTGATGTTCAGTCTTTGGTTATCTCCCTCCCAAGAGTATGAGCCTCAGGTTATGGATAGGGATGGGCAAAAAGTCGGCAACATTTCCCACATGACTTTTCATGAAAAAACAACAATCATTTGTTTTTTTGTGAAAGTTTTCTCTTTTTTGCCATTGCAAAACTGTTCTCCTTTTCACCACTGCCAACAAATTATTCACCTATGTTTCCTATGCTGCATTATTTCCCACCACAATATTATTTCTTTTCAGGGCTGCAGTGGCGAAATAAGTAGCTGAAAGTCAAAGTTGTGAGTAGGGGTGGGCGAAAAGTGTGAAAAATTTCCTGTGAAAAATTTTGCGACAATGTTCCAATTTCTCACTTTTCCTGGCAAAAAATTTTGCCTTTCTCCCTATGCAAAAATGTTCACCTTTTCCCCTATTTTAACAAATTTTCTGCCTATGTTAACACATTTTTCGCCTAGATTTCCTATAGGTACTACATTTCCCACTGTAATATTACTTCTTCTGAGGGCTGAAGTTTAGAAATAAGTGGCTGAAAGTCAAATGTGTGAGTCCTACAGCAAAATATGGCTTGAAAAATGTGTTAGCATGCAGAATGCCCACAACACTTTCCTGCTTAAGTGACACTGGCACATATTCAGAATGCCCACAACACTTTCTTGCTTAAGTGACACTGGCACATATTCATGATGATATCAAGTAATAAAAAAAATAAAGTACAACCTTCAGTGTGGTAGATATGTATTTTAGTGGTGGTGGCGGGGGACTGGCATGGTGTGATTTGTGTATGTATTTTTACCATTGTCATACTCTATGCTCCTTTTAAGATTATTGACATACATTACGTATTGATCATAGCAGTGGTCCCATCTGTCCTCCACCTCCTCATCTGTGCTGCTGTTAATATATTTGTCCTGGCTTTGTCTGTCATGTGTGGTTTCTGCTACTACTACTACTGGAGCTAGATGTTGATGTAATGCTACTGCCACTACTACTAGGTGTCAAAGGTGCAGCACTTACAGCAGCAGCAACAGGTACTCTTCATATCTAACACTGTGGATGTTAACCTGTGTTGCTGTTGCTGGGTACTCAAAACAGGTGTGTGTGGCTGACTGGGACTTGGACTTTGAAGAGGCAATGATGCTGAGGATGACTGATAGGGTGACTGTGTGCTTTTTGACATCTGTACTTGTCCAGGGTCAGACTTTCCAATGGCTTTCGCAAACAGTTTATAGACAGGCACAGTGCTCCTTAAAAGTGGCGGAGGATACAGCCTTTGATTTTCTGCTAACCTTATAGCCCTGTCATCATCCTCACTCTCAACTTCATCTGTATCTGAACAAGAGAAGGATGCTTGAGGGATATATTCTAGATATGCATCATCATCAGTCATCATTAGGTCATCCTCAGTAGCTTTTAGGTCATCTTCTAAGCTTTTGGAGATCTCAAACAATTTCTTTTTACTTTTATTATAACAAAATTCACTACTACTTTGAGGACAGATATTTTGGTGTCTCACTGTCTGATGCAGCAGGAGGTTCAGCTGCTACACCTTTCTCTATTATGCTGTTGCCAACATCATCAACACTTGAATGTGACTTGTTGTCGTCTTCAGTGTTCTTCTTATATGGTTCTATATTTCTACTGGCACTGGTGGTGCTGGACCTAGTTTTGCTGGGACCTTGACAAACTGCATCCTCCCTTGAGTAAAGGGATCATCATCATTGATTGCACACGCTGCAACAACCATTGCTGCAGTAGGTTTTTGGACTACTACTTTACTCTCACGTCCCTACACTGCTCCACCTTTCCCCCTTCCCCTTGTGCGTTTGCTGGACATTCTGCAACTGCACTGTTTTTTTACTGTACAGTGCACAACACAACTGATGGAGCTGTTTCATTTTTTATTCTTTTTTATTTTTTATTTTATTTATTTTATTTTTTTAAAGGGATAGTAATACTTAAAATGTAAAAAAAAATATGTTGTAGAGTTTATCCCCCTGAGTAAAACAAGGGCACTCCCACTGCTGAAAGGTGTTTCATTCAAAAGTTATTAATTTTCAAAGTTGAATTTTTTAGGTGCAATATCACAGTGGCCTGAAATTGTACAGTGGCGCTGTTGCTACACCATCCTATGGAGATTTATGGTCAATTGACCAGAGCTGTCCATAGGATCGTGTAGCAACAGCGCCACTGCACAATTTCAGGCCACTGTGATATTGCACCTAAAAAATTCAACTTTGAAAATTAATAACTTTTGAATGAAACACCTTTCAGCAGTGGGAGTACCCTTGTTTTACTCAGGGGGATAAACCCTACAACATATTTTTTTTTACATTTTAAGTATTACTATCCCTTTAAGTTGCCCATCCTGTTGTCTTATCACAGTCTGTCCAAAAAAATTATAACTGAAAAAGAAAATCAACAATGTCTTTCCCCAGGCTTCGTCACTCAGCACAGGGACAATAACAGCAAAATCAGCAGGCAAATAGGTTGCCTGTGTCTTGCCTGTCAGTCACATGGAATTTTGGAGTATTTGGGGGACAACCTCTTTCCTCCCTTCTTATCCCCTAGAGTGTCCCCAGACTCCCCTAATACAGAGAACAACTGTCCTAACTAAATGACTTCCTAAACTAAGCTTCAATTCCCCTTTATTTGCCTATCTCCTCTAGCTTAAAAAACATTCTGCTCTCTCCTCTCACAAAAACAGAATGGCTTCTGTGAGAGCCTGACAGCCTTTTATATGGCTGTAGAAAACTTTTTGTGTCGTGTAGAAATATTTCTTCCCATTGATTTCAATGGATGGAAGAGGTGGAAAAAAAACGAAAAAAACTGCACTATTCACGGGAAATTTTTAGCCAAGCGGAAAGTGCCGTTATTTGCCGATTTCAGCTTGAGGCAAAAATCTTCACCCATCCCTAGTTGTGAGCCCTACAGCAACATACACCTTAAAAAGGGTTTTAACAGGCTGAGTGACTTTGTCCTTTGCCCACAACACTAACTTCCTGCTTAAGTGACACTGGCACATACCCATGATGATGATGTCAAGAGATTAAAAAAAAAAGTATTACCTACAGCAGTTTTTATCATTATCATGTTTGCTTCAAATGTAAGTTATCCTTCTCAGATTACTGAGACACATTACTTATTGGTCATAGCAGTGGTCCCAAGTGTGGTAGATGGTAGCATCCCTTCTTCACATCCTTCCTCCGCCTCCTCGTCATATGTGCAAATTTTAATACATTTGCCCTGGCTTTCTCTGTCATGTATGGTTTCTGCTACCTGATACTCAGATGGTATGAGATGTTGGTTCATTTTTAAGAATGTTAGTCTCTCAACATTGCTACCTGATAGCTGCGTCCTATGGTCATTGACAATGTAACCAGCTGCACTGAAGACCCGCTCAGACTAAACCCTTGCTGGAGGGCAACTGCGGGTTTCCACTGCAGTACATGTCAATACTGGCCACACACATTGTTTTGTTTGCCAGTAGTCTATGGAGTCATTGTTTCTGCCTAGAACATAGGTATACTGTAAGAATGCAGAAAACATCTCACATGTAGTGGGATCACTCCTCGAAGCTACACGGTGTTCCTGTGTGTCAGTTACCACTGAAACACTGTGTGTCAATCACATAGAGCTGTGCTACTACCAGTGCCATCCCCACCAGCAATGTTGGATTTTTGCCTTCTCTGCTGAGACCCATGAATTGCCCTGTGTTCAGAATGGGATGTTCTGGTTGATGATGTAGCTGCTCCTGCTGCTATTGATGGTTGAAATGCTTTGCTGCCTTTTTTTCACTATGCTGCCTAGACTTTTTTGTGTCCTAATTTTCTCCCATTTATCCTCCACAATGCAACCCTCCACTCGATCAATAAGCATATCTCTATATTACTTGACAGAATCTGATTTCTAAGACAGATGCTGCTGGTCGTCAGGACTCCTTGTTGTGAAAAACTGCTGATGGAGCTTTGGTAGAAATTCTGAAATTTTGTGTTTAAAGTAGGGGTCCAGCAAGAATGTATTCTTCATTGCTTTTAATGGACTATATGGGAGGATCTTGTTCGAAGCACATTAAAGCGGAACTACCATGTTAAGTAAAGTTGCCCTGCAATACTTAGGCAGGTGGCGACTATCTTAATAATAGTTATTTTACCTCTCAAAAGTAGCCGCTTGTACATGCTTTTCAGTCCTTTTCCCACCACACTAACCACCTACTTGTACAATTCAGGCACAGCCATTCTGGAAAAATAACCGCGGCTTGGGATATGCCAGTGTGGAGCTACACATGACATTAGTTTTCTGAAACCTCTGTTTCCTACAAAAGCATACAGCAGCATGTCCACTGCTATCATCTTGGCAACATTGCCATTCCATAGGAGCACTTTGGGATTGTTTTTGTGACGTTTTTAACTCCTTCCAGGAACTCAGTCAGTGTGGGTTGGCAGGACATGGCAGAACCCTGTAACTTTATTTCTTTAACAACATGACTAGAGGAGGTGATGGAGGTAAAGGCAGCATGACTGAACAGTCTGTGTCTTATGCCATCTACTGCAGCCAACCCAGAGTCATCATACTCATCTGCAGAAGGAGCCATAGTTGTTATTGGGAATTAACTAACCATTGTCAGTGGCACATTTTCTGACACACCAATAACCTCACTACTTCCATTATCTGTCCTAGAGCCCTGATAACATTTTGGAGTGCTTCTGCTACTGCTTGTTGTGGCACCTCTGACCTACTGATAGTGTGTCTCCCAGTCATACCTGTGTGCTTCAGGTGGGATCTCATAGTGGAGGTGCCTAGGTGTGAGCCTGCTTTCCCCCTGCTGATTTTTGCACAGACAACAGATAGCAATATACTTTGCTTTTTGAAGTATGGACTTCATGGACTGAGGAGGTTCTTGAAGGGCTGCTACTACTTCTGGGGCTAGATGTTGATGCAATTCTACTGCTACTACTACTGGGTGTCAAAGGTGCAGCACTTCCAGCAGCAGCAGAGGCACTAATCATAGCTAAGTTTGTGGATGTTAATAACCTGTGTTGCTGCTGTTGCTGCTAGTTACTCAACACAAGTGTGTGTGGCTGAGTGGGACTTGGACGCAGTGATGATGCTGATGATGAGAGACAGGTTGACTGTTCTTTTTGCCATCTTTGCTTGTCCAGGGTCAGAGTCTCCAATGGTTTTCTCAACCACTTTATAGACAGGCACAGTCATCATCTCTGTCACTCTCAATGTCATTTGTATCTGAACAAGAGGAGGTTGCTGGAGGGATTTATTCTAGATCTACATCATCATAATCAGTCATCATTAGGTCATCCGCAGCATCGCCTGCTGCTTCTTGCCCACTACCCTTATATTTCTCTAGGCTTTTAGAGATGTCAGAGAATTTCTTTTTACTTTTACATTGACAAAGTTCACTACTACTTTGAGGACAGGTGTTTTGGTTCTTGTTTGTCTCACTATCAGATGCAGCAGTTAGTTCAGCTGCTATACCTTCCTCCATTATGTCATCATCAACACTAGAATGCAACTTGTTGTCGTCTTCAGTGTTTTTCTTATATGTTTTTTATTGCACTGATGCTGGTGGTGGAACTTTTGGTTGGACCTTGACAAACTGCGTCCTCTCTGGAAGGAGAGGGATCATCATAATTTATTGCATACACTCAGCAACCATGATTGCAGTCAGATTTTGTGCTACCACTTTATACCCATGTCTCTGCATTGCTCCTGCTCCTTTCCCCCTCCCCCTGCCCCATGTTCATTAGCTGGACATTGCTCAACTACTGTGTGTGTTTTACACTATAGTATAAAACACAACTGATCGAGGGTGATGTCTTGCCTTAGCCCTCAACAAAATTCTCAGTCTCGTCTGCCTCAGTTACATAGATCACGTCAGGGTTCCAGTCAGCTGTCTGTCACTAAACTATTTTTAAACGGTTGCCCATGCTATTTTATCACTGCCCAACAAAAGAATTTATAACTAAAAAATATGAATACTGAGAATTATGATAGTACAATTAGAAAATACAATAAATAAGGATCATAGGGCCTTGCTTGTGAGAACTTACATATTAGAGGAGAAGGAGATTACTTTAGGATAATGGCAGTCTCCAAGGTCCCAGACAGAAATGATACATTGTAATCCACGGAGAAATTCAAGGTTGAGTTAAATGGTCAAATGCATGTTTAATCCTTTGAATGTCAGGTAAGTGTGAAACGAAAGCATCAGTATTATTATCCTTTATAAAGTTCCAATTTATTATGCAATATTGTGCAATAGGAAATAGGCATACTAAGACATATGGTTGTACAATTAGAAAATGCAATACAAACCATCAGAGGGCCTTGCTTGTGAGATCTTACATTCTAGGGGAGATGCAGATTCCAATTAGAAATTATACATTGTAATCAACAGAGAAGTTCAGGTTTGAGTCGAGTGGTTAAATGCTTAATGTTTAATCCTTTGATTGTCAGGTAAGTGTGCGTATCATTTTGTCAATCAAGGTGTTATATACTCAGAAAATTTGACAGCGAATGGGAGTCAGACAGGCTCTTTCTCTAAGATAGATGGAAGATATCTCCTTTGCTAAACAGTACTATGTATAAAGTTTTAATGGTGTATAGGTAGATATGTGGCCTTTTTTTTGCAGTATGTTTTCAAATTGCCTCCATGGTTTTAAGATGAGACTTCCACATTAATGGTCATTGGCTAACCTCATTCGTACTGAATAAGTATTTTGTTTATTGTGAGAAGGTGAGAACTAAACAGTGATAGACCTAGTGATTGAAGGCTCGAGTGTGAAATATTTTGGGCTCCAAGCTAAATCCATACTTGTGTAACAATACCCTAAACATGTTCTATTTTCATCATTAAATGGGCCCCTAAAATTGTGTGGGCCCTGATGCTTCGAAGCTGCTGCACCAATGGTAGTTTAGGCCCGGAAACTAAATACTAATCAAAAATGGTGATCAGAAAATACATTTTTGAGCAGATACTATGCTACAAATCCTATATAATGAAAGGCCAGAAAGTTTGTCACGATGCAGTCATGTGCAGTATAGACTGCCCGCATTTGGCCACTCTCTACTGTACATGATTGCATTCGTGAGTGAGGCAGAGAAATTGCGTGGAGCAGTGAGGTAAAGGCAGTATGCATAGCAGGTCCGGGTAATGTTAAGAGGCCAGTCCTGCTCTGCATACTGCCGTTACTTCACAGCTCCATGGCCCGTGCACGCAGGCTTTTACAGTAGTAGGTAATAAGCAATCATTATGTTAAAAACAATAAGGGGCAGTTATATGTATAAAAGAGAAAATAAAAACAAAGGGTGAGCCTCAATGGGTTATACCATCAAATTCCAACAAAATGTATCATTTAAAAGCTAAATGTCTACTCACAATGTGAGTGACTTATCAGGGTAACTCAGTTCAGACCAAGTGGGGGATATTGTACTGCCCTAGCACAGATACTGCAATTCTCCACTCTAATTCAATCGGGTCACTGCTCCCTTAAAAAACTTACCACCTCATAGGTGCGGAAGGGTAAAAAAATCAAGCATGTAGAGGAACAAACAAACCAATGTCCACTGACTGACCAATGTCTCAAATCGGAAAAATATGAATAAAACAGTCACCAGGGATAAACATGGCAAACACTGCAATAACTTTTTCTGGGAATGAACTTAAACTCCTGTAATGGCAAGCGGGGATATTGAGCCAACCACCCCCTCTTGAGGCTCCAACTCATGGGTCTGTAAGAGAAGACTATTTGTAGAAAACAAAAGTAACACGTTTAATGCGTTTGTCTTTTCAACTGACACATGAGAGTTTGTAACAATTCACTCCTAAAGAAGTAGTGTGGTTACTAAGAAACGCGTTACTATATACTATGCTCGGTGTACCAATATTTTACACTTCTTTTTACATTTATTATCTGATTTTATATGAAATATTTGGATATTTAGATACTGGCATTCCTTTTGTTAGCTATGAAGAGTCTTCTCTTCCAGACCCACGAGTTGGAGCCTTGAGTAGGGGAGGTTGGCTTGCCATTACCGGTGTTGAAGTTAATCACCGGAACAAGCTATTGCAGTAAGTGTTTGCCTTGTATGCTCCTTACGAGTGTTTTATTCATATTGTTCAGACAACGGATATTGGTCAGTACCCTTTTTTTTAGTTTGTTCCTTTACTTATTCCATGTGTTAACTTTTTAATTTTTTTCATATTAGCTAGAATATATAGGGGCTTAATCATAAAATAAAAGATGAGCTATTCTGGAGCAAAATAACTTTACAACAGAGGCAAAAAACAAAAATATTCTCATTGATATAACCCTTTGAGTGCCAGAAGGGTACGCAACGCATTGCTCTGCAATGCGTTGCGTACCCCTCTGGCACTCAAAGGGTTAATCCTTTGAATTCCACAGGGGTGTGCATCATGTTGCTAAGCAATGTGTGCATACCTGTCTTGCATGTAAACAGTTAAACGGGGCGTTTAAACACTTGAAATGCCACAGAAGTCTCTCATACATTGATTTGCAATGTAGGGGAGACAATTCAGGATTCAAGGGGTTAAAAGTCCCATGTAATTCAGTGATCACCTGGGGAATTTTTATTTGTCTCCTATTGTGCAGTTGATATTCCCCAGAATTGTTCCTGCTATTGTTTTCTACTTCACTATAGTATAAGGATGCGTATAGTTTTATAATGGTTAATATTTGTCACATATGTATTTTTTTCTGTTTTAATAATTGCGGCGTCAGAATGTGTTATATGTTGTATAGCGTGGAATGATTTAAGCTCTGTGTGGAATCCCATATTTTTATGATCTCTCAATGTTATGCCAGAAGGAATTTTCCCACCTCTCTAGGTCTGTAATAATTATTTCCAGTTCTCTTTCCCCAATGGAGTTGTGTTGCAAATTACTTTATTTTTACATGCATTCACACCTATAAAAAAGATTTGGCTTTTATTGGAACACAAAACACATTAAAACACAGAACTTGGACAATATATTAAACAAATCACTGTGGCATGCCTACTGCTCTGCTTTCTCATGGAAACGTTCTTTCCATTGAATCACAGAAACAGATGTGTTAATACCACCATGAAAAATTGTCCTTCACTTTTTGGCTGAAGAAACAACGCCATCTTATTGGAGTCGATAGAGTTGAAATACCTGTTGTAGGATGTTTTGATTTTAAGACAGACTCTATAAATCTGAATTAAAAGTCTTGTTTTAGTCACGTTTAGGATAATTTCACTCATAAAGGCACTTTTGATTGTATCCTTAACAGCTCCATCGTCTCCTCCACGCTTTCTTTCTGTAAAACAGTTATCCAGCAGCATTGTGAAGTTGTCATGGAAACCACCTCTTGAGCCAAATGGAATTATACTTTTCTACACGGTTTTTATCTGGTAAGATTTTTTGTATACAGTTTCTAAAACTTAAATATAACCTTATCAGTATATGGTAGAGCATTGATGAGTGTCAAGAATCATGTTTGTATGAGGTCCTCAACCCAACATACGTGCCATTTAACTAATATGGAAACAATGATTATATGCTGCTAACACAATAATTTTTTTTTATTTAGTGCTTTATTTGTGTTTGTGGTATGTTTTAAGTAATTTGTTCCTAAATCATTCAATATCATTCAATAATGGCAGCATTAGATTTAATTAGATTAACTTTGTTCATTCATTAGTCTAAACGGATTAGTTTCATTCAGATTGCTGGGAACCATTGTTTTGACCCCTCTTAAGTGTTTGCCACAGTAAAATGTAACTGTTTTAACCCAATGGATGCTAGATATGCTTACTCATTAACATTCTATATTATGCAAAATCTAGCATGGGAATTTTCAGCTCGGGTGCTTTGGAGTGAGGGGTTATCAATCTGAGGCTCTCCATCTGTGTACTGTAATTGCCATCATTGCCAGCCAGCCATTGGTCAGGAAACAGATCTACCCATGACATACTATGACCTTCAAGGGTCGTTAAGGGGTTAAGCACTACTTTATTCTTCTTTGAGTTTTATCTCATAAAACCAAAACAATAGGCTTTTTGAAGTGAAGTTTCTTTTATGCTTTTTTTGCTGCAGTTCCATATTTAAAGTACCAACAACTATGCTGGTTACATGTCGATTATCAATTTATTATAATTTTTGAATGGAATGATGAATTTGATTGAAATTTTAAATCCCAGTCACACATCTAGCCCCTTCAAACCTGACAACTTTTATACAATTCGCTAAAAGAAAAAAGGTAATCCACTGAAGGTGGATAAAGGATAGAGCTCTCGTTTGTACAAAAACAGTATACACTTATTAAAAACAATTATACACAATAGGATAAATGCCAATCCTAGTAAACAATATTAAAAAAACGGTAGGTAGAAATGTCTGTAATTATATAGTAATCTGAGCATAAATATCAAAAAAGGATATACTGGACTAATGCCATTCTTACCACCTGTATGTATAAAGGCCGCTTTCTGTGGAGTAGTCTATAAACTATGGAAATAAAACAGAATCTAGGTGGACTCAGCGGGCAGATGTAAAATACTACCTACTCTTTCATAGGAGATCTCCCGACTGGATAGTATGAGTCCCACCCGGTATCCTGAGTATATAGTGCTGGTAGAATGTCCTCTCGGGTGAATATATGATGTATGATAAAAATATTTATATTCATTCAGTACTAGCCCAAGAAGAAGTGTGATTGTGTACACGAAACACGTTTGAAATTGAACATGGATAATACTTGCCAACAATGAAGTACAGTTTATTCTGAGCAATTTAAACTAATATGTTTAGTGACTTCCAACTGTATGTCTACGCATCATTACTAGCTGCTCCAGAGATAGAGCCGAAGGGAGAATTAGTACGGAACCATCATTCTGCAATATAATAAGAACTTATAAAGGGGAGATGTACATTCTAGATGGTAGACTTTGAACTAACACACTCTGCCTGCTATATACCCCCACCTTATCAAGGAAGGAACATCATATATTCACCCGAGAGGACATTCTACCAGCACTGTATACTGGATAGGACTCATAATCTCCAGTCGGGAGATCTCCTACGGAAGAGTAGATATTATTTTACATCTGCCCGCTTAGCCTACCCAGATACCGTTTTATTTCCATAGCTTATGGACTACTCCACAGAAAGCGGCCTCTATACATACAGATGGTAAGACCGGTGTTAGTCCAGTATACCCTCTTTTCATATTTTATGCTCAGATTACTGCATAACTACGGACATATCTATCTACCGTTTTTTTATTATTGTTTACTAGGATTGGCATTTATTCTTGTAAACAAGAGTATATTTTGTTTTTATTGATTGTATCATATAAGGGTACCCTTAGCTCCTATTGTGTATAATTGTTTTTAATAAACTTAAAATGTTTTTGTACAAATGAGCTCTTTATCCTTTATCTACCTTTGGTGGATTACACTTTTTCTTTTAGCTATTGTCTGACACACTCCTGCCTATTTATAGGATATTTTAGCACATATCTGTACATTTCCTAGACCTCCTGCTTTAGTTTCTTTACCTTTAGCCTAGGTACCGGTATCCATCTAAAATTTTAGAATAGAAGCACTACTTTTTTTTCTGTCTCAGGTTTTTGTTTTGTACAAATCGGTTTAGTGAGAAGGACCTGAACATATTTGTATTTCCCCAGTGTTAAACATATGTATTTTGATGTCTCAATATTCTCGGCAGACCTATAGCAACATCTGCTCAATGGTTGACACCAAATATAGCACATAGGTAGAGGTAAAGGTATAGTTTTAGGAAAGTACATAATTTGTGAGCATGCAAAGAACAGATGAGATTAATTCAAACTCATCTGTATTTAATGAAGTATAAATTAAAATACAACTTTATTTGAAACTACAAATGGTTTTAAACAATTATTGTTTTGGTAAATGTGTTAAAACAATAATTGTACTGGCAAAAATACTTTTGTTAAAGCCAGCATGAAAGTTCTCACTGAAATGTATAAATCATGGGAAATTCGGGGTTAAAGTTTTGCGATCAAGCACAAGAATATACCACAGAAGTAAATTTTGTTTTAAAACAAAAAGAATGAAATGCTTTAATACTTGAAAACTATGCATATTCCAAATTGATTATTCCCTGCAAACAACAATTTTAATAAAGATATTATATTTTTAGGAATGAGGAATCTAACAAAACTATTAATGTGGATGAGAATTCAGTAGAACTGACAGACCTGGAAAATGACAATAAATACAATGCATATGTCACAACCAGTACCCGGTTTGGGAATGGAGGAATCACAAGTGACATTCTTACATTTCGAACTTCAGAAGGAGGTATGCTTCAGCTGTTCAACATTCACAAAAGCATGGCTGCCACAGATATCTTTACCCCTTTGAGTGCCAGAGTGCTTTACAATGCGTTGCATACCCCTCTGGCACTCAAAGGGTAACACATTATTTTGCAATGCATTGTCTCTAGCATGAGAAACAAAATGGCGGATATAAAACATATAGCTTTTGTACTGAATAAGAGGTGATTAAAACTAAATGTAGGCCTATGTTCATTTAAGGGATGTATAGTTCTTTAAAAGAGTAGTCAAATTTAATTATAAAAAAAATATGTTGTAAGTTTTTTGCAGCGTAAAATAAAGTTATTATTTCTCGACATATTTTCTTTTTTATTGCATTGCAGTTTTCTTCTGTGGTCATTGGGACTATTCATGTCATTTATGGTTTACTTTTAAAATGTTGCACGCTAAAGAGCATAAACAATGTATATTAGTACAGGCAATCGTCATTCTCATGTCGACATTTTCATGCTGACAACATGGTTAATGTACCTTTTTGTCACACAGCTATAGTCTAAGACTCAGTCCACAGAATCCACTCTAAGAAAATGTTTTCTGGACACTAGCTGGCACTGTTTTTAGCAGATTAATAAAACAAATCTGTTATAACTATTGAATGAAGTGTCTCTAAGGAGTTGGGGTTATCTTTGTTTTATTCAACAGAAAATCATGCTTACACAAAGTAAAAGATTTGTATACACACACACACACACACACACACACACACACACACACACACACACACACACACACACACACACACACACACACACACACACACACACACACACATATATATATAAATGGCTGGTGCAGTTTTTCAGCTTGTTCAGGTAGGATGAGATTCTAACCCTTTGAATTTTAGATGTGCAACGCATTGCTTTGCATTGCATTGCACACCCCTCTGGAACTCAAAAGGTTAAATGCACTGCTTGTTATCTTCTTGGCCTTTGGGCCTAATGTTCAAAATAAATTTGGAGAAATTCTAGGTTAATCGCACTATGCCACAGGAGACAAATAAAAATCTCCCTTTGAGTGCTAGAGAGGTTGCCATTGCATTGCTTATTGATTCATCGGAGACCCTTTCTAGCATTCACAGAATTAACCCTTTGAGTGCCGGAAGGGTGCAGAACACATTGCAAAGCAATACGTTACGTACCCCTCTGGCACTCAAAGGGTTAAAAGCTCCATTTAAATGAATGAGATATTTAAGAATTAATATTTTTTCCCTGAGCCGCAGTTGGTTTGTTTCAAGATTACTCTAGTTTTCCTTGAACAAAGGGTCATTTGACCAAAGAATGAAATAGTGGGTAATTGTTACAGCAGCATGCACTTTCAGTTAAAGCAAGATATATGTCAACTTTGTTTGGTAAATAACTTACTATGCCTGGGATTTATGGAATTGATAAAATGTTCCTTGTCTCACAGTAGAGAAAGTTAGTGACAGAATTCTCACTTGCGGGATGTCCTAATATCAGAGGTACAACCTACTGGGCCCTGGGGCAAAATGTGAGGCTGACCGCCACATATTCTGAAACACATTTCAATAGCACATGGTGTCACAGAACTTTGTAATGAATTGTACACTTCTCTGTCGCTCAAATGGTTAATGAGGGAAAGGGAAGGGTCCCACCAATGCTATTAATATATTACTCGCTGGCAACAGCTGTGTGTGATGATGTTAGTGTGACTGCTAGGTGAGATAGGAAACTGATATTATTGTAAGGGGGCTGCATGATAGTACCAAGCCGACAGGCTTCCTTGTTTGTCAGTCTACCCCATCACAATTACGGCTTCTGCACCCCAGTACTTACTCCCTTGTCTAAGATTGTTTTCACTGGGGACTGAGTAGACTTCACTCAGTAGCAGCTGAGTCTCTGTTCCCTGGTAAAAACAATGTCATCCAACAGGACTTGTGTTTAGCTATTTTTAATGAACAAAGCATTTTTCAACTGCTGTATGGGCACAGAGAGCCATGGAAAGCTGCTTAGCATTTCCTCTGAAAAAGCAAGAAGAAAGGAAACAAGTTTGCCACTGTGTGAAACATCATAACGTGTTCTTATTTCACATGACATGTTATTATAACAATCACATGGTGTAATATAGAAACCTAGAAATTAACAACAGATAGGAACCAGTCGTCGGCACATCTAGCCTGCCCATTTCTCTATCTCGTTTACTCAGATTTATTCTTAGAATAGCCATATATCTATTCCAATAGTTTTTAAATAGGTTTTAACCATAACTACTTCTGCTGGGATGCTATTCCATTTTTCTATCAACTTTTCCGTAAAATATTCTTTTTTCTTATTTTTGTCCACCATCTTATTTTAGGACACACTTTACTGTTCTAGTATTCCTTTTATTCTGAAGAATGTATCCCTAACGCACTTAATTATATAGTAACATTTATACAATTTATAGTAACATTTGATGGTCACGAAATAAATAGGAATAAAGAAGTACAAAATATAATTGTTTTTCTAACCTGAAGAATACTGAACAGACCATTAGATATATCTTTACTTTTCTCAAAATATAGTTACTTTTACAAATATAGTTGCGTATGTTACAACTTTCTCTTTCATTCAAAGAGTAAGTGTTATATTTTACTAAGTCTCTCTTTACAAGAAAATACTTTTTAAAAAGCCCAGAATTGTACTGTGAAGCCCCCAAACATCTCCTGTCAGCCATTGGGGGGAAGGTCTAAAAATTGATTCCCCCAAGTAGTACCAGGCTGGATCACAACCCAAAAGTATGAAGCTCCCAAACACAAACTATGAGGTTTGTGTTTGCATCCTTCTTAGAATCTCTGAGTTAGGCTTTCATGTCAGATATACAGGATCTATGGAGACTGCACACTCAATCCCACATGTCTGAACTGTGAGATTTCATCCTTGGAGTTCAATCAATTAGGGCAGTGTTTCTCAACTTCAATCAATTAGGGCAGTGTTTCTCAACTCGGGGCAAACCAACAGTGCAGGTTTTCAGGTTGTTCCTCCTTAATCACAGGCGATTAATTAGTGGCTCAGTTATTGTGATTGATTCACCTGTGAACAATTAGAGATATCTTGAAAACATGACCTGTTGGTGTGCCCTGAGGACTGGAGCTGAGAATCACTTTCCTAATGATCCTCTGGGACTCACAATGCCGCCTCCACTTCATCAGCATATCTGCTCCCAGGTCTGTTCTCTAACACTGGAGATTCTATTACAGAAAGACAGCTAATGATTGTAGACTTTTAAGGACTATATGGGTGCACAGAGCACTGCACTGGTACACAACCCTCTGGTCCATAAAGGGTTAGTAATGTGCAAGTTTCCAAGCCCAGGAAAGTGTTTCATAATAGAATACAGCTTGTCAAATACATTTGGACAATGATATTCCATATTAGTATAAAGAATGTAATATTTCAGCTGAATACACAAGGAGGGTTCTACACTAAGGAGTGATAAACAGGGGATAAAGCGGAGATGACTTCTCCGATTATATCACTACTCCACTTCCTATGTTATTCTATGGAGCCAATGAACTAGATTTCTCCAACTTTGCAGATCTTTGCATAGGCTCCATAGAATAACATAGGAACTGGAGAAGTGATATCACTGGAGAAGTCATCTCCACTTTATCACCTCTTTATCATGTCTTAATGAGTTACCCCCATTGAATTGGCTTGACTTGTTTTTACTCTACAAAGGTCATTAATGCTCAACCTTTGTGGCAGACATAGAGTTCATTTACAGCTCCAGATTGTGTGGTCTTTGATACCCATTTCCTTCTTTTTAAGCTCCAAGTGACCCACCAAGGAATGTGTCATACAAAAACATTTCATCTGATACAGTTATAGTTTTCTGGACTCCACCTTCTAAACCCAATGGAATTATACAGTATTATTCAGTATACTACAGGAATATATCTGACACCTACATTATGGTAAGATTTGTTCATAATATAGATATAGCAATGTTATTGCACTGGTTATCATAAGAAAATGCTGAAGATTTTAAATTGTAATGCAGAATTGACATATCTAGGTTGAAGGTTCTGTGAAATTCTGTAACAATGTTCAACTTCTCTATCTAGTGGTTGGGTGAGCTGTGGGAGTTCAAGTTCTTGTTGGACTGCAACTCCCTTCATATAGCTGTGGGTATTTCATATTGCAGTCCCTTAACAGCTGCAACTGCACAGTTTGTTAGCTCCTTCATTAGCTGCAAGCAAGTTCAGAAGCTTCAGCAAAGATTGCCCACAGTGGCATTGTTAGTAGTCACATTGCATGAAGGTTCCTAATGGACAATAAAGTGATTCTCTGTCATGGAGATCTCTAGTAATACTATTCATCACGGTCAGTATTAAATCATTGGTGTACTAAAAGGAAAAGGAGAAATTGTGGAGCAAACCAACTACATCTTAGGGATAAATAAACCTTCCCATTTATTTAACGGAGGGTTAAACCCCTACAATGCTAGAGAGGCCTCCAACGTATTGTGAAGAATTCAGTGGATTATAACCCCATTTATATCAATGGGAATTTTGTGGATGTTTGTTTGTCCCCTATGGTGCATTTGGTTTTCACTGGAATTGTTCCAGTTCATTGTACTGGTGTGTGTATACAGGAATAAACTGTATCCAAAATATAGTGTTTCTGCTGCAAGTTCCACCATTTTCATGCTGAGTTCCCTAGTTCCTGTACTGAGTTCAGACATTATGATGACAATGTCATGACACACATGTGTATGTCATCACACATACCTGAATGAATGTACTCGTTTGCTCCATTCAACTGCATGGAAGAGGTCTGCAGAAAGGGCCTTTGCCAGGGAATTCCTCAACTGAATCTGTTCCTGTGACATAATGTTCTGCACATCTACAATGCTTTGTAAAGCAATATGTTGGAGATATATTTTGCATCCTTAAGGTTAATTGATTGTACAATAATTTGTTTCTGTAGACACTGGGGCAAAATTAATAAATGCCCTTCATATGGGAACTACACACTTAGAATTGGTGACTCTTAAATGATTTAAAATAACGACTTCCACCATTTAAAAGATACAGAAATCTTTGAAAAACCATTGAAAATAATACTACATGTACCCCTTTGAGTGCCAATGGGGTCACAATGCATTGCGAAAAATGATGCATTTCACACCCCTGTGGCACTAAAAATTGCAGGCAAAATGATAAAAAGAAACAAACCAAATATTTTGAAATCACTTAAGGTGAAGAGATACCCATTGGTTATAAATGCTCACACTTTGCAAAGAACATATTTTTCTTAATCATTAAATGCCCACTGCAGAAGTTCTAAAACCCTTTGTTGCAGTGGAATCCTTTAGCCTGAACTGAAATCTCATTGAAACCCCGAAAGTCAAAACCTTTTACTTCTTGGATGCTAGAGAGATTCCCAATGCATTGCTTCACAACCCACCTAAGACCTCTCTCACATCCAAGTGTAACTGAATCATAGATGGTACAGATAAGTTATACTTACAAATTAGGCTGAAATCTAGATCAGAACAGTTACCAGATAATGTTTTCTTTTTTTCTGCATTATACTGCATATTAAATATAGATGAAACAAAAAAAAAAAAAAATTACAATGTGTGAAGTGTGTCAATCTTCCATGTGTCAACTGGTAGTCACAGAACCACACTTGCACTGTCTGCCATGTCTGCCTTGTTCCACTGTCCACTTGTAGTCACAGTGCCACACATACACTGTCTGTTATACCAGCCATGCAGGCCATTCCAAACATTTTCTATAGGGAACCCTTTGTACTTCAGGGATTGCTGGGGTTCCATGGAACACGGTTCTAGAAACTGCACTAATATGGTCCTCCATGTAGATCTGTGAGGATCATAAATACTGATATTACCATAGAAAGGCCATACTATTTTATGAACTTTCCACAGACCCTCAATGAACTCCTTGCTATCCAAGTGATAACAATGAATTAACACTAGGTAATTTACAAAAGAATGTGTCATTCACCTGCCTGACATTTTTACTCTAAAGACAACATAAAACAATACTCCTTGGCCTATCAATAGAAGTGGTTTACTGTTGCAAATGTCCCAGAACTAAACCTACAGTAGTTGTTAAAGTGATATCACAAACCCCATGGCTATGCTGTAGAGTGATATTTAGGTGTGATCTGCTTGGCTGAGAGAGGGAAAGAAAGAAGAAATGGGACTGTACCCTGCCCTAGAAAAAAGACGTTATACATCAAGTTAAAGGGCTTTATTCATCAAGGTAAAAAAGTACAATTCTAAGAAAAAAACAACGGTATCATAGGGTTGAAATGGAAATTCTACAAGTTCTGATTTATCATTTATTAAAGTGATATACCACTTTCAAGCATTTCCTGAAAACCCACCTGCTCAATGAGAGATCTCAGTAGCAATACTCTCATTGTGCACACTGACAGTCACATTACACTCATTCTGCACTTCCTTTACTGAAGCCTTGTACTTGCTGTTATGATCCTCCTCCTACTGTATGCTGTCATGATTACTAATTAGACTGTAAGTTCATTTGGACTGGGTCCCTTTCCTAATGTATGATTCCCTTTGCTGAACTTTTTGCCTGCTAAAAATTATAACACTTTATCCTGATGTTCTTAACCCATTCCTGTACTTTTGTATTGTGCTATTACTATTTATGTAATATGCTATGTACATTTATGGTGCTATATAAATAAAGATACATACTTATGTATGTATCTTTATTTATATAGCACTATACATGAATGAATCAATGAGTGTATTTCACAGTAAAACACCTAATATAAAGAGGTGATAAAGTGGAGATGACTTCTCCAGTTTATCACATCTCCAAGTCCTGTGTTATTCTATGGAGCCAATGCACTGATTTCTTCAGCTTTGGAGATAATAGTGCATTGGCTCCATAGAATAACATAGGAAATGGAGAAGTGATAAACTGGAGAGTCATCGCCACTTTATCACCTCTTTATCACCGCTTAGTGAATCTCCCCAATGTGTGGCTGAAATAACTTTCCTTTTCTACATTTTTTCTGTCCCCTGTTATTCTACAGTATTTATGGATCAGAGGAATGGCTCACCTAACTTATTTTCTAACATGCTTCATTCAAAGTATTTATATGTGTATTAGTTGACGTGCCCGTTACACGGGCCACAGTGCCACTGCCAGCCGATCGCGGGGCAGTCATGCGCAGTAGAGGCTGTCCGCACCGTGGCTGATACAGAGCTGGACGCTCCTTCGGAGCGTCCAGCTCTGTATCAGCCTCGCCACGGGCAGTCTCTACTGCGCATGACTGCAGCACGCGCTGCAGTCTGTACTGCGCATGACTGCATCGTTACACACGTTTTAGCGGAATATTATATAGAATAGCATGGCAGACAGGCAACCAGTAGCATCAGAAAGTAGAAATAATTGACTTTTTTTTGTTTTTTTAGATATTATCAGAGAAATGTCACTCTTGGTTTTACATTCTATCTTTTTCCTCCTGAGGAAATGCAGCTGTGTATAGGAGGGTCTTCACTACCGCCATCACAATGTAATGGAACCCCTCTGGCACTAAATGTTAATATTTAAAGGAACACATGCTTAAAAATTAAATTGATTGGTATACCTTTAAATATCATGTATTTACATTTACAACTTTTAACCTCTTAAGGACCGGCCACATTTAAGGACTACAGATCTTTTTTCTTTTTTTGTGCAACCAATTTATGGATCCCAGAGTGGCATGCAGCCATGCGGGGACCCCTGAATTCCAGGACGTACATGTATGTCATAGGTCCTTTATGGACATTCTCCCCATGACGTACATGTGCGTCCTTAGTCCTAAAGAAATTAACAAGCATTTAATTTATTTTTTCATCCCTAAAATATATAATTCCTTTAAGGAAAACTTCCAAGATTATAAAGATAGAGCAGTTCTCTATGTCCCCAGCACCATTTGGCTTCATGTGTGTTGGATCTCTATTTGCAGTGCATTATGGACTTTTATATAAGTAAGTAGTAACATGTTTTAATGAAACCACTTTGAGGATATTATTCTTACAATTGTGTAAATACCAATTGTTTCAGGATGCGTCAATGCAAAACAGAAGTGAGCAGCAAATGCTCTGAAAGATAAAAGAAAAATGCAAATAACTGTACAATACAGTAGTGCTTATCGCCACAGGGTGTTAATTAATGCATTTGCCTTGTGAAAGGAAGTGTGTTTAAACTTCACATACAAGCCAGTAAACATCCTTTTGTTACTTGTTTGGATGCACTTGGACTTTTTTCTCTCATTCATAGGTGCACACACACTGAAACTTTAAAATAAAATGTATTTAGTGTTAGCATCACAAACACAATATTCAATGCTAAACTGATATTACAGAACAAAGATCCATATTTCTAAAAGCAAAGCAGAGTTATTCTGGAGTAAACCATAGGGGCAAATAAAGATTTCTAAATTCCAAAGCACTTGAACAGATCTTTTTAACCCCAGGAATTTTTATTTGTCCCCTATTGTGCTGTTGGTTTATTCCAGAATAACTCTGCTTTGTTTTTATAAATATGGGTCAAAAAGCCTTATGCAGAAAGCTATAAAATAACAATTCTGGAACAAACCAACTGCACCACAAAGGGGAAAATAAAATGTTCCATTGATTTATCACTTTGAGTGCTTCAGGTGTATTGAAAGCAATTGGTTTGTAATGTGATGGATGCCCCTGTGGCGTTTAGAACGTTAAATGGGGATTTGAACCCCTTTATTGCTAGAGAGGTCTCCAATACATAGGACAGGGGAGTTACTGAAAAACAGTCCTCCCTAGAATGTGATAGAAACTGCTGAGTCACTTCCTCACAATTTGAACTTTCACAAAGTATTCACGCTGTAATTCACTTCCGGACGATGTGAACAGTTTGAATAAGGCAGCAGTGGGAATACCCTTGTGTTACTCAGCAGGAAAATCATTATAACATATTTGTTTTCATATAAACAAAAATGTACTGTTTCTTTAAAGGCGTTGGATACCTTTCTGGCATTCAAAGGGTTAATAATATCAATGCACTCACTGCACTGAATCTTGTCATTTATTGTCACTCTTTAGAAGCTGGAATATATTTTATCAGTCAGCGGCACATGAACTAGGAAAGCATGTAAAGCATAATATTTTGAGGATATAAAACCAAATAGTTTTTATAGATGCTATGATTTATGATATTTAAATATACTCTGTCTGTCTATCTATCTATCTATCTATCTATCTATCTATCTATCTATCTATCTATTTATATATCCTCCTATAATATAAAAGGCTTGGGCAGGGATTCACTAAGCAGTGATAATGAGGTGACTTCTCCAGTTCCTATGTTATTCTATAGAGCCTATGCACTAATATCTCCAAAGTTGAAGAAGCCTAAGTGCATAGGCTCCATAGAAAAACATAGGAATTGGAGAGGTGTTATCACTGGAGAAGTCATCTCCACTTTATCACCTCTTTATCACCGCTTAGTGAATCTCTCCCCAGCTGTATGTTTGTCTGAAGCAGTCGTGCACAGTAGAGACTGCCCGAATGCACAGAATGCTGGCCCGTTTACATGGGCTTTTACACTATTATATATATGTGTATATATATATATATATATAAATATATATATATATATATAATACCAATGTATTTTTAGTTACATGTCATGAGTGTTAGAGAAACCTCCTACACATTTGTTTTAAAATGCATTAGAGACTTCTCCAGTATCACATATCTATAATGAAATCTTAAATCCATTGTACTGGTGTTAGTACTCATTTAAATGTTAAGTCAACTCTGAAGTAAATGTTTTAGTGAATACTATTCTAAGTATTACGTAGCAATAAATAATTATAAGATGACATGGGGAGGATATTTAATAACCCATAGTTTAAACATTCAAGGTCGTATGTGCCAAAGAAAAGTGGATGAATTCTGGGGCAAACCATTTGCACTATAGGGGCGAACAAACATTTCCAAAAATTCCCATTGATTTAAATTGTGATTTTTAAACCCTTGAATGCTAATGAGGTATCCAAAGCATTGCAAAGCAATGCATTGGATACCTCTCTCATAACTCCCAACGTTTCAAATTGCCAAAGAGGGCCACTTGTGTTTTAGGGGGTGTTGATGGGGGCGTGGCTGGTAAGCAGGGCATTACTAAGAATTTTTAGGCTATTTCTTGACCTACTGACACCTCTTTGTGTAACCTAGTAAATGACTTATAACAAGACCAATGTATTTTATTTACACAGACTAATTTATGAACACACATACTGATCTTTAAACAAACAATAATGTGAGTTTTATTGTTGTGGAGCAATGTGATACACTTATATGCATACCACACAGCCTGATCTCGTAAAAAGAGGGACATCAGGGTGGGAAAGAGGGACAGGAGGATTTGGGTCAAAAAGAGGGGCTGTCCCTCCTAAAGAGGGACACTTGGTAGGCATGCTTTCTAGCATTCAAGGGTTAAAATCCCCATTTAAATCAAAACAACATTTTAGTTCTCCCCATAGTGCAAATGGTTTGCCCTAGAACTCCTACACTTCTGATAAACATACGGCCCTAATTGTTTACTTGGTAAATCTGGAAATTCTTAGAAGCGTATTTCCTCAAAATTAGTAAAAGGAGTAAGCATAAGGAATTATTTGGCTTGGGAGACCGTGTTGGCAAATACAACAGGTACCTTAAAAAAGTACTGGATATCGTAGTTAAGACCAATATACAGAATCATGACTTTTGGTTTGAAAGCAGATAAAATGTTGATCTAGGGAGATTTTCGGTTTTCTTTTGGTGTCAGGAAGGAATTATTTTACAGTAATTGTAAATGGCTTCTAAAGATATGTTTGCCTCCCTCTGGATTACCAAAGGGGATCAGGCAAAGGTTGAACTTGATGGACTCATGTCTTTGGTTCCAACCTCATTAACTATGTAACTATGCAAATTAATGTAAGGTGCTATGCCTTAAAGGGATAGTAATGTTTCACAAAAACAGCAGCTCCAATTAATCTTCATAGTATTTGAGCCATAGAGAGTGTTATTTCTGTGCTGTCAGAGTTGTGGTTCAAGAGTAATTGAAGGATAAAGTTTACCCCTCCCACCCCTTTTACCTGGTGTAAGCCATCTCTTCTCAGATATGGAATCTGGTTGTGAGACCAGACAAATAACAACACGGGACAATCTTCTTCCTGTGAGAATGATGAAAGCCCTGCCTCCCTTGACAAGTTTTTCAGGTTTTTCCCTTATCATAATTGACGATTGTCCCTCTCTGCAATCTACCTGGGCACCTCCCTTCTGCTCTGGCTGAGCAGTTACATCAGTAAAAGGGGAGGGAGAGTGATACTTTATCATTCAGTTACTCTTGAACTTCAAGTCTGACAGAATTGAAATAACACTCTCCAAGGTCCAAATACTATGATGATTAATTAGAGCTGCTTTTATTATGAAACATTACTATCCCTTTAAGTTCAGCAGTTTCATGTAAGTCCTAGAGTGCCAACAACAGAGCTTTACAAGAGTCCTGCTTGGGACAAGTGTTTGAATCACAATGATAGATAAACTGATTGAGTCAATTGTGTTTTGAAGGGAATTATTATGTTTTACTAGGGTTGATCCTATGGCAGCAGATTTAGCTTCTACAATTTACATCCCCAAATCAAATTATATCAGCTATTTTCAAACACCTCTGGATTTCAGAAAGTAATTTTCCACAAGACTGAGATTTACTTAATAAACTTCATGTGTGAAAAATCCAATTTTCTTTTCACAGAAAAACAAAATAATTCTCTGTTTTTGTGGAATTTCCTGCAGATAGAAAATACATTAAATGTTTCCCTTTTCATTACCACCATTAAAATCCCTCTGTCCCTCTTTCCCACCCTGATGTCCCTCTTTTTAGGAGATCAGATTGTGTGGTGTGTATATAAGTGTATAAAATTGCTCTTCAGCAATAAAATTCACATTATTGTTTGTTTAAAAATCAGTATATGTGTTTATAAATTAGTCTGTGTAAATAAAATATTTTGTTCTTGTTTTAAATCATTTATTAGGTTACACAAGGAGGTGACAATAGGTCATGAAATAGCTTAAAAATTCCTGGTAAAGCCCCGCCCACCAGTCACGCCCCCAGAAACACCCCCTAAAACACAAGTGTCCCTCTTTGGCAATTTGAAATGTTGGGAGGTATGGAAAAGTACAGCAGCAGGTGCAGCACTAGAGTCCACTACACCACAGTATATGTCCCTCTTGTTCTTGTCTATGTGACTCTGTACATAGCAGCCTTTGAAACTGAACTCCAAGACTACCTAATCAAAGTTTCAGTTTAATTGCAGTACTCTCTGAGACAATCACAGGGTTCCCTTGTGTAAGGTGATAGATATCCCTTAAATGCAAGATGCTTAGGAATAACACTTATTGCAGGGTTGCAATGATTCCTGTGCTGACAGGCATAATATAAGTTTTATCAGTTTCCTTTATTTAAAGAGATATCTTACCTTATGAGCTGTGAAGCTGCCTAGCAGCCTTACTTATCACTGTCTCTCCAAGCTCTGAATGTGTGCTCAATGGAAAGTAGACCTGTCAAAGGGGAATTATCTTACAATAGCTCCTATCTATGCATGGATGTCTTAACACTTTACACTCATATATTCCTTGAAGGGATAGTAATACTTAAAATGTAAAAAAAAAAATGTTGTAGGGTTTATTCCCTTGAGTAAAACAAGAGTACTCCCACTGTTGAAAGGTGTTTTATTCAAAAGCTATTACAGCTCAAAGTTGAATTTTTTAGGTGCAATATCACAGTGGCCTGAAATTGTACAGTGGCGCTGTTGCTACACCATCCTATGGAGATTTATGGCATACGGACCAGAGCTGTCCATAGTATGGTGTAACAACAGCTCCACTATACAATTTCAGGGCACTGTGATACCGCACCTAAAAGATTCAACTTTGAGCTGTAACAACTTTTGAATAAAACACCTTTCAGCAGTGAGAGTACCCTTTTTTTTACTCAGGGTGATAAACACTACAATAAATATGTTTTTACATATTAATTATTGTTATCCCTTTAAAGGTTTAAAATCAGAGACATGCAACCTATTGTTATTTATTAGCTAGGACAGAGAACTGTTCTGTCAGTACAGAGCAGAGCTGGGCAACCTGAGGCCTTCTAGCCATTGAGGAATACAAGTCCCTTAATTTTTAGCCAGCTGTTAGCTGGATAGAGATGATTGGATCTGCAGTTCTCAACAGCTGTAGGGCCTCAGGTTACCCATCTCTGCTTTAGAATCAGGACAGTCAGACCAACAATGAAATAAATGGAAGGAAATTGACTAAATTAATTGTTTACACAAGACATTAAATGCTAATAGTTAAAAGTAAATCAGTCTGTGTGAGGTTGGCAGACCTGCTTGCCAGCAGTGAACCAGGCTACTGTAATGCTTTGCAAACCAAAACTGTTACAAACTTTATCCACACTCTCCTCTCTTTTTGGGGCCTTATGCACAAAAGACAAGAGGGGCAATTCTGGAATAAACCAAGTGAACCATAAGGGAGATATGAAAAAATCCAGTTGATTTAAATGGGAATTTTAAAAGGCCCTTTTAAAAAAATTGTAACTTATTTGTTTTCCATGGTACAGTTGGACCCCAAACTGCTCTAGGTATTTTTGTTGTTGTATTAAAGGAGCCGTAAACTTTTTTTATGAAAACACATATTTTATAGATCTTTTCCTGCTGAATAAAACAAGATCACTCCCACTGCTGTCAGATGTTTTATTTAAAATCTATAGCAGTTCAAATAATCAGGAAGTGAGTTTACTGTGTTTACTTCCTGATATTTCCAACTGACAGGAAGTGACAGGCAGTTTCTGTCAGTATGGAGAACTGTAAGTTACTGACTTTCCTCTCCGTTAGAATCTAACAGAAAAAACAAATTAGAATTTGACCACTGGAGGGCACTGCTAATGTAAAAATATATGAGTTTAAACTGTAATAACTCTAGAAATATAAATCTCTAGGCAGTGTGATACCCATATTTTACTCAATAGGAAAATCCCTACAATATATATTTTTTCATAAAAAAAAGTTTACTGCTCCTTTAAAATAATCTCTGCTATCTTTTGCCTGGCATACAGGAATAGATCAGCAACTTTGCAATGCATTGCATACCCCTCTGGCACGCAAAGGGTTAAATGATCATAACAAACCGGCAAATTGAAGTGAAAACCCAGGCAAAGGGGCAGGATCAAAGATGGAATTCGTACTTAAAAATTGCAACTGTTAGTTAAGAATTAAAGCATTTGCAAAATATATGAAACCTCCCCAGCATTTAATGAAAATTAAATGAAATTAATGGGAATTTTAAGACATGTTTTTCCACTATGGTGCTCTTGGTTTGCCCCAGAATTGGGAGAGAAAGAACAGAAGGAAGCGAGAAGCAGAATTCATTAAACCAAACAACTGTAAATCAAAAAGTTCTCACATGTATACCATCATCAGCTGTAGGACTGAATAACCAGTAGTAAGCACACAGAGTACTGTACCCTGCCTCACTTGGGGGTAGAATGGCCAAAACCAAAAACATAAAGAAACTGGTTCACTAGTAAAATTAAAAGACTTCTGAGAATGCTATTCTTTCTTCAGTAGCAATCTTGTCTGATTTACTCCTGAAAAAAGAACAGTGTGCTGAAAAACCCACAGAGTTTTTGGTGATTTTATTTTAATAGATATGTCTTTTAAATTTTCTAGGGGATCCACTTTTTTATTTTTTTGTTTGACCATTCTTCCCTAGGAGTATATCCTTGAGCAGTGCAGGTTACATTACCCTGTGTGCTTATTATCTATATATACTCACTCCTAAAAGGCTATTCAGGCCCAGGTGCACATTCCCAAAATATGTAATAGAAAGTCAAAGAAGAGGGCAGCACCCGTGGGACTTATTAATGAGCAATGAATATTTTATTAGGCAAAAAAATAGGTTAACGTTTCGGTCCACACACGGACCTTTCTCAAGACGTCTTGAGAAAGGTCCCTGTGTGGACCGAAACATTGACCCATTTTTTTTCCTAATAAAATATTCATTGCTCATTAATAAGTCCCATGGTGCTGCCCTCTTCTTTGACTTTATATATATATATATATATATATATATATATATATATGGTGTACGTGAGTTCTCTTTTGATTTACAGCTCTTTTATTTAAAACGCTATGCTCTGCAGTTCCCTCTATTCTTTCTCTTTCACTAAGGATCCTGGAGTGAGGTTTCCCAACTTTTTGGAGTGCAGCATCTGCAATGTACCATGTGTTGAATGACTAGGGGCAGTTTTGAGTCCCTCATCTGTGGAAATGACTGCTGAGGAAGTGGTTTTGAATATTGTGAGTATTTGATGGAGGTTTTGGATACAGTATATTACACTAGGAGCACCCCTCCTGTTTGTCTTTTTGCCCCAGAATTACTCCTTTTCTTTTTTTTTTTTTTCTTTGCAGAAGGCCCTCAGTACGGCTTAAAGAGTGTTGCATATCTAAACCTTCAGTGCTTAACCCATTGAGCTGCACCCCATCCTGCCACCTATGATTAGCTAATGACATTCTTCTCTCAGCTCCTTTTGTGTGTACAGCTCTCTCTCGTATCAAACCCCTTTTCCCTCATTGCTCCTTATCTGTGGAATGCTCTACTTTCCAGCCTGTGCCATTAAACTTCTCTTACTGTCTTCAAGTCTTGCTTAAAATTATACCTCTTCAACAAGCTAGAAGGCACTGAATTCATACATCCAAGGCTTTTATAATTTACTTATTTATGCTTTCCTATCCCAATCAGAAATGGAGCACTGTATCCCACACTTAACCCTTATATTCTTCGTATGTCTCCCTTTGCGACTTCAGATTGTAAGCCTTCGGACAGAGATCCCTTTTCCAGTGTGTCATTTTCCTAAGCACTTGTCACACTGTGTTGTCCAAACCCTTAAATTCTAAAGTGCTGTGTAAACTTGTGGCGTTATATAAATAAAAATATTAATTCATTCATTGAGCAACAGAGGAGTGTGCAACGTATTCCTTTGCAATGGCCAGCATTGCCTTGGATACATCTCTGTCATCTAAGGGGTTGATAAATTATATATATATATATATATATATATATATATATATATATATATATATATACACACACACATACAGTTTAACTGTTATTGAAGCAACAGAGTAACTGACAGATGTTTCATTCTCCAGAACATTACAGAAGATACTCTTATCAATTCTTATGATAATGCTTTATGTGCGATAGTTGGTGGTCTGGCTAAATTCAGTCACTACAGATTTTGGATTACCGCTAGCACCGCATTTGGAGATGGAAATCAAACTAGTGAAGAGATTGATGTTAAAACAGATCAGGATGGTAAGTTACCTGTAATTCTAGTTCCTTGTTCTGTTTCCTTGTAGTTATATAGCAGAACGTTTGTATTGGAGATTGATATGTGACAATGCCATTCATCTTTCTGTAAAGTAATGTTTTACATACTGTTCTATTTACAAACCCACACCTTCGTGCAGAAGGAGGAAGGCCATTTTAGGTTGCCCTTTATGAAAAAGTAAAGGTTATGTGTGTTTGTGTGACGAATTCACAAAACTTTTGCCTTTGTGCAAACAGAAAAGCAGTACTGGCCAAAGCCAACCAAATGTGCCATGGGTGGGGGGTAAAATTCCCATGGACCTAAAAGCCCCATCTAAAACAATGAGAAATGTTATTTATACATACACTAACGGGCAAATTAAAACCATACCAGAAAATATATTAATTTTCCAGAGTCTTTTCACTTCTAAATGGGCCGAGGTAAACTTGTATTTTTTAGTGAAGGGTTACAAGTGTATTCCACTCAAATACAGATCCAAAGCCTACCCAGAGCGGAATAGGCAATGATTTAACCCTTTGATTGCTTGTCAGAGGGGTACGCAACACATTGCAGAGCACTCAAAGGGTTAACCTACTGGAGTGACCTACATGAGCTGTGTATGCATATTGTTTTGTTAATGCAGTAGAATAGAACTTTACACTCATTGAAGCTAATGTACTAAGAATAATAGGAGCAAGTCTGGAGCGTACTGACCACCATTGAGAGACAAATAGACATTCCCCAATTCAGTGGCATTCAATAAGCTGAAGAAGAGGTACAATTCTGGAGCTAACCAACTGTACCATAGGGAAGGACTAAAAGGTCCTCAAATTACCACTGATTTAAATTAGATTTTTAACCCATTGAATGTTACAGAGGTCTACTATGTGTGACTTCACAGTGTGTTGGAGACCACGCTAACATTCAAGGGTTAAAATCCCTATTAAACTCATTAGGACTTTTCATTTCTCCCCTATAGCTCCTCTTCAGCTTATTGATTTGCTGTGCATTGAAGTACTCGCTAAAATTTAAGTCTAATTTAAATCAATGGTAATTATAATTATTGTCCTCAAGTCTGAGTGCAAAACATAAACAGAAGAAAAGTAAAAAGTGCCTAAGTGCAGTAAATTTATTAAAACAAATTATAAAAACAATGATCAAAATGCACTCACATCGAGCCCATCTTGGGCTTTAAAGGGATAGTAATACTTACAAATTACTAATCCCCATATTGTAGCTATGCTAAAAATACATTTATTGCCCCTAGTGTCATCTCTCAAACCCTTATGGTTTGAGAAACAATAGCGCTCAAAGTTACCCCCTCCCTCCCCCTTCCCTGAAGTCAGCATTCTAGCTGACTGTGGGGATATCCGGTTTTATGTTCATCAGGTGGCTCTGCAGCAGAGCCGAGATCGCATTTATAAAAAGGAAATCTTTCACTAAAACGGTCTTCTATGTGTGCTTGCAAACCAAGTATAAACCAAGAGCAAACCAAGCATACGTAGAAGACCGTTTCAGTGAAAGAATTATTTTTTATAAACGCTATCTCGGCAATGCTGCAGAGCCGCCTGATGCACATAAGAATGTCATACGACAGCTTCCCCTGCGGTCAGCGTTCAGTCAGGGAACGGGGAGGGAGGGGGAACTTTGCACGCTATTATCTCTCAAACCATAAGGGTTTGAAGTTCACACTGGGGGCAATAAATGTATTTTTAGCACAGCTACAATATGGTGATTAGTAATTTGGAAGTATTTCTATCCCTTTAAGCGTATCTGTGGTCCCTACCCCTATAGCCAACTTGTTTAAAGCCCAAGATGGGCTCCATGTGAGTGCATTTTTATCATTGTTTTTATCATTTATTTTAATAAATTTACTGCACTTAGACACTTTTTTACTTTTCTTCTGTTTATGCACAAGTGTTTACATTGTTTTCCAGAGAATTATAGTTAGTTTAACTTATTTTTTTATTTCTACATTTCCATTTATTTAAATGGGGCCTTTAACCCCTTGAATGCTAGAGAGGTCTCCAAAACATTGTTTTGCAATTCTTTGGAGACTTCTAATTCATTCAGTGTCTTAAGCCCAATTTAAATCAATAGAAATGTTTATTTGTTTCCTAGCTCTTGGGTATGACACTACTACAAGTATCAACCCTTGGATAATCCAGGAAGCTCCACAAACAATAGTTATAGGATACAACGTTTACAATTTTATACATTCTTACAAATAGTCCTTCTATAATGTATCGGAGGGATTCCAGAAAGTCCTCTGAGGTCCTATGCAGCTGTTTGATGGGCAAGGATTCCCAGTAACATAACTAAAAGGAGAAAAGCAAAAAAACAGCGCAAAAGGTCCCCTCTATGTGTAGTATATTCAAATTATTGATCCTCCACCTTCATCATGTGCTCTAGAATCAGTACTCACTTGTTCAAGAGGTTGTAACTGCCTCTCAGTAGTATCAACACGCCTGGTTTAAACCCCAGGCAGGATTATACCTCACAGCTTCTCTGGGCTCCTCCACAGGTGTCCCCTTCTCTAATTGGTATCTTTATTGTGGGGTCGTCTCCTATTCCTCCGGGGTACGACTTCCTCCCCTGGATATCGCTAGGTTTGTGGGTGTACTTAATATCTATTGACTTTATTAGTCAGTAGTACTAAGGCACGGGTTGGGTATCAGCATACACATTTATTATAAACAAACAAAATAATTTAATAAAATAGCAATGGTAATATTGCTTAAAACAAACAGATAATACAGCTCTAACAGAGTTACCGCTCTACGCGTTTCGTAAGACCAGCTTACTTTCTCAAGAGCCTCTGATACTACTGAGAGGCAGTTACAACCTCTTGAACAAGTGAGTACTGATTCTAGAGCACGTGGTGAAGGTGGAGGATCAAGAATTTGAATATACTATACTTAGAGGGGACCTTTTGCACTGTTTTTTGCTTTTCTTTTTGTTTCCTACTTTGCAGTTAACCCTTTGAGTGCCAGAGGGGTGTGCAACACATTGCAGAGAATGCATTGCGTACCCATCTGGCACTCAAAGGGTTAATTTGCCCCTGAATCACTTATTTTAACTTCATCAGCCTCAATGTGAAAACCAACTTATTTTAGTTATGTGAAATCAATAGCAAAGGGCTGTTTCATGTTAGAGCTTTCACATAATACTTCCTTGTGTATCTGTCATATTTGATGTACTGTCATCTTATTGTATTTATAGTTCCAGAATCTTCACCATTAATCAACGAATGCAAAAACTTAACATCTACTACAGTTCTATTGTCATGGGATCCTCCCCTGCAGCCGAATGGTATTATAACTGGTTACTACTTACAGATTTATGGACCACAGGGAAACGACTCTGTATCCACCTCTAATAACTCCATCATTTTGAAAGATCTTGTACCATATACACAGTTTTTCATCTTTGTTGCTGCTATGACTGTTAAAGGAACCGGCCCTTCTAGTCAGCTTGCCTTTCATACAGATGAAGCAGGTAATCTTCATATTGTTGATTTGCTTATAGTATAATAATAGTAATAAATATGTATCTGGGGAAATTCCCCATTTGTCTTCAAAGGAATTTTGGAGGAAAAGGGTTATATTTCTCCTTTCCATGTCAACTCTCACACTGACAGAATAGCTGTGAAACGTACTTCCAGAAGGTTCATAAGTGTTTCGACAGTATGATCATACCTGGGAACTTCCAGCTGAGGGCTACCCGGAGGGGGGTCCTCTGTTCAGCAGGGTGTGACAAAAATGACGCTAATCTTGTCAAAAAGGGGCGGGGCTTGACGCGAGCGGAGGGGTGTGCTTAACCCTTTGAGTTTCAGAGTGGTACGGAATGCATTGCAAAGCAATGCATTCCATACCACTCTGGCACTCAGAGGGTTAAAAATGTCACACAGAAGGCTGGGGACGGAGGAACAGCGGGAGAAAGAGTGTAAGTGGGTAGAGTTTCAATAGAAACTCCCCACATCCGGAGGAATCAGCCTCTGCCCTGGAGACCCGGTAAATCTCTGTTAGAACCGGAGTCTCCGGGGCAAATCCGGAGAGTTCCCAGGTATGAGTATGATGCCACACTGACTTTCAAAGTGTGGGATGTATAAAAAGCCTTCTTAGTGTATACTTAAAGGGATAGTAATATTTCATAATAAAATCAGCTCTAATTAATCATCATAGTATTTGGACTTTGGAGAGTGTTATTTCAATACTGTCAGAGTTGTAGTTCAAGAGTTATTCAATGACAAAGTATCCCCCTCCCGCCCCTTTTACTGATGTAACACTGTTCAGCCAGATCAGAAGGGAGGTGCCCAGGTAGACTGCAGAGAGGGACAATCTTCAATTAAGATAAGGGAAAAACCTGAAAAACTTGTCAAGGGGGGCAGGGCTTTCATTGTTCTCATAGGAAGAAGATTGTCCCCTTCTGTTATCTGTCTGGTCTATGGACTGGATTCCACATCTGAGAAGAGATGGCTTACACTAGGTAAAAGGGGCGGGAGGGGAAACTTTTTTTGTGACTATCTCTCAAACCATAAAGGTTTTAGAGATAAGACTTATATCGTTCTTCATGTTTTTTAATGCCT
This sequence comes from Rhinophrynus dorsalis, assembly GCA_037306005.1. NCBI lineage: Eukaryota > Metazoa > Chordata > Amphibia > Anura > Rhinophrynidae > Rhinophrynus > Rhinophrynus dorsalis. Next base: position 206,822,752 of record CM074721.1, read on the forward strand.
ACAAAATAAAATAAAGATAAAACAAAGTATTACTATCCCTTTAAGAATTGTCTCTAAAATTCACAACGTCTAGTCATATTTATAAAGAGGTAAAGGCGTGTTTATAAATATGTCTATCTGAGAATATTCTGAGAATATACTGTGAAAATTCGCGAATATATTTTCACACACATAGCGGTATTATATATTTACGATTAAGATTTAATCACTAAAACTGCCTTTATTTTTGGCAAAATTAGCAAATTTTTTATAAATACGTTGGGGCACGATTCTTACTTGACCAAGACCATTTCTACTCCACTTTTCAAAAAAGTCAACTAACTGGAGATAGCACTTAAAGAAAATGTTTCTAGATGTTTATACATATACTTATGTCACTTTGAGACAATTTTACAGACACTTTCTTTATAACTCCAGTTTTATACGTCTCCCGCAAATATCCCTCACAGAATTTCCATGGTTTCTCCCATGAATGACACGTCAACGCACTCGCCTGCATGCACATTCATGCCACAGTGGACAGAAGTTGATAGAAAGATGTCTTCTTACAGGAATGTTTGTGGGATGCAGAAGGACCAACTTCTCTCAGATTTCTTCTCACTACAGAATATTCTAGACTTCTCTAGTATGGCTAAGATCAAGTGTAGTATCTGTTTTTATCAGTTTAATATCTGATACGTCCCCTATCTGGGGACCATATATTAAATGGATTTTTAGAACAGGGAGATGGAAGAAGAGCTTGCTCTGTCCACTCCACGCATTGACTGGTATTGCAGTGCTACTAATAATAAAAATAATGATTAGAATTAGTAGAAGAAGAAGAGAAACCCATAAATAGGTCTGGTGTTCTATTACATGCTATGATTAACCCCTTGAGGACCAGAGGGGTGTGCAAAAGCACTGTGTTGTACACCCCTCTGGTCATCAAGGGTTAAATCTAAATAATTTCCAAATTTGCAGATAAAATGGACAATTGATACTACAGACACTGTACACCAGTGTTTCTCAGCTCCAGGCCTCAGGACATGCCAGGACATGTCAGGATTTAAGCACAGGCAGCTCAATCACAATGACTGAGTCACTGGATAACCACCTGTACTTAAGGAAGGGTATCTTGTAAACATGACCTGTTGGTGGCCCTGAGAACTAACACAGAGACACATTGCTTCAGATGGCAAACACAGGGACATATGTTTAGTAAAGGAGGATCAAGCCAGTTGCACCATATGGATCAAAGAAAAACCTCCATCATTTTCAGTGAGAGTCTGGTAACATCCAATGAATATTGGAATAGGGTAATATGGTGTAATTGCTTTGCTCCAGGTTTACTGGAGGGAATGTTTGAATATCTCCAGAGTAGTTCATTTTCTACTCTTTCACTTTGGTGTTAAAATCATGTGCCTGCACTTCCTTGTGTACTAGAGGGTATGATTGTTTTGTGCATACCGGTGCATGAACAACACCGAGGAAGCCCTGTAAGCCACCTCACATAATACCATAGCATGCACGGCAATATCTACTAGTCCTTCTTAGTACTTGGTGAGAAACAGGATTCCCAAAGATGGATTGGGAAAATGATCAATTTTAACATCTTGCCTGCTAGAAAGTTCCCCAGCACACTGCAAAGTGGGGAATGCTAAAAGGAATTTCATCAACTTAATTTACCCTACACAAAACATGCACTGCTTTTTAAGTAAAAAAATAATAGTTTTCTTTGCTTTCCTGTGGTTTTACTTGTCGATTTTTTTTATTAACCATTTAGGTAGCAGAGGGGTATCCAACACAATGCCTCTGGGCATCCTATGACATTCAAAGGGTTAAAGAAACCCAACACCTATTTGATTTAGCCATGTGTTTAGTTGTTTAAATGCTCACTTTGCTCTCCCTTGGTCTACTTCAGGAAATGTAACGTATTTGGATGTTGTATTGCATGTTATTTCAGGTTTCTCAGGTTTACTTGAAGCCCATAATTCTTTGGTCCTGTGGTATTGCTAGCAGTGGCAGAGAGGTCTATAGCTGCAAGTGTCATGATTAAAGGAACAGTAAATATTTGATAAAAAAAATCATATATTATAGTGGTATTCCTGCTGTGAAAAACAAAAGTACTCCCACCACTGCTGGGAGATGTGTCGTTCAATAGTTATTAGTTTGAACTGTTGTAATCTATGGGATAGGTGACATGGGCATCCACAGGGAGGAACAAGAGGGGGCACTCCCTCCCCCCCCTGCACTTGCCCAAGGCCAGAACATAACTGCTGACATAGACTTTGCAGCCCGCCCTGGTTATGGCTCCCCCCTTGGAAACATTTGTGTGGATACCCATATAGTGACTCACTAGCAGCAGTTCTTCATATAATGTTATCACGAAGCTGAGTTACTTCCTGTCAGTTTGAACTTTGAGCCATAAGCTCAATGGATTTCTTTTTTGAGAGAGTATAACTGTTTTGAACTGTTATTAATTTTGAATAAAACAACTGCTAGCAGAGTGATCATCTTTGGTTTACTCAGAAAGAGAAGACCTATAACATACACATTAGCTTTTAAGAAAAAGTTTACTGCTTCTTTAACTACTTTACTGCTAAGAAATGGTCATCCACATCTTCAGCAGCTGTCATAAAACTGTTATGGACATGGATGACCACATACTCTGGAGTCCCGCAGCAGAATGGTTCCCAGTGGGGCCTAACCCTTAGTTAAGTGAAGTCTTTAGTCCCTGATAGTCATCCCTAACTGGGGGAATCTGTTGTTTGAATGACATCATCACACACGAGTGTAATGACATTATTCAGTCAGCTGGAACCCACTAGACTACCAGTATTATTTTTACTGACGTGTGTGTGTGTGTGTGTGTGGTGGGGCACTCTTTAAGAACCTGCATCTCAGCCCCCAGAGCTCCCAATTGGCAAATATGGTACACATGTATATTATAATGTCTATGATGCAGTAATTACCCTACATTACATTATAGTATAGCAGGGGACAGGGAAAGGAGTTCTTGAAGAGGTCTAGTTTCAGACTCCCTTGCGCTTACAAATTTGGGACCACCCTCTTTCAAACAAGAGTGTTCTTCAACATGTTAATGTTGGGAGATCTGTGATCACGGAGTCTGACTAAAGGGAGGGTTGGGGGCTCTTAAACAGCCTATATGCCACCTCCCTGTGCTCTAAAAAATGTATTGTGCCCTTTAATGAAAGAGAGGAGGTCCCCTTCTCATTCAGAGGTACGCTTTAACTCTTTGAATGCAGGGGGTGAGAGGTGCATTGTTCACAATACATTTCTTGCCCCTTTCAGATTGTTATTGTGCATATTGGGTGATCTAGTAGAAAAAAAAATAGAAGAAAAAAAATAACAATAATTAAAGCAAACCAGCTACTAATTTTTAACTAATCAGCACAACCTAGGAGGGAGAGAGGAGGTGGAAAGTTTTATCTTAAAGGGATAGTGTTGTTTCAAAATAAAAGGTGCTCCAATTAATCTTCATAGTATTTGGGCCATGGAGAGTGTTATTTTAATTCTGTCAGAGTTGTAGTTCAAGAGTAATTGAATGATAAATTATCCCTTTCCTGCCCCTTTTACTGATGTAACACTGCTCACCTCAGAACAGAAAGGTGGTGTCCAGATGGCTTGCAGAGAGGGACAATCTTCAATTAACATAAGAGAAAAACCTGTCAAGGGGGGCAGGGTTTTCATTGTTCTCACAGTAAGAAGATTGTCCCTTGCTGTGAGCTGTCTGGTCTTAAGACCATATTCCACATCTGAGGGGAGGTGGATTACACTAGGTAAAAGGAGAGGGAGGAGGATACTTTATCATTCAATTACTCTTGAACTACAAATCTGACAGTACTGAAATAATACTCTCCATGGCCCAGACACTATGAAGATTAACTGGAGCTGTTTTTATTTGGAAACATTACTATCCATTTAAGGAATTGTGTAAAAGAAAAGGCCAACTACTATTGGCAACACGGAAAGATGCTGCTTTAGACCTAATATTATGTTACTTCCTTAAGGGGAACTAGCACCTCATTATAATAACACCCGATTTATTATGGCCCAGAAAATCCTAATGACTCGCATACATTCTTCCATGGTTCATGGTTCAAGAGGAAACATCCTTAACCCCTTAAGGACTACGTGACGTGGTATGACCGTCACGGTCCTTATACCCTTAAGTACCAGTGATGGTCATAACACGTCACGTACTTTTTACTTACAGCGCTGTACCGGGAGCGCTGTAAGTAAAAACGGGGCCTAAAATTGATCGATCCAAGACCGGAGTGATCTCTCGTAGGCCTCCAAGCGGCGCGCCGGTACGCATAACAGGTCACGTGTACCGGCGCATCAGCAAAGATCAAAGCGGTCCTTAAGGGAAGGTAACTTCCCTGGACTGCTGGTACTTAAGGGGTTAATCAGTCTTAAATGTCCTGTCCATGGAGGCAGACATGGCAGTTGCTAGCAGAACCACAGGACCTCAAATTCTACTCATTGAACATGGTCATACCCTTTAAGGACAAGAAGGAAATGCAATGCATTGCATTATGCACATCTGTGGTCCTTAAAGGGATAGGTGCACTCTGCCTGCTTCAGTTTGCTACTGTCATGTCTGCCTCCAAGGACACAGCATCCAGGACTGACTGAAGATATTATTTCTTGAGCAAATACACAATGGCAAAGTTCCTAAATGTCATGTCTGTTGAGGAGAACATGACAGTTACTGTCATTTTTTTCAGACTAAAACAGGCAGAATACCTGAGCCTACTTAAAACAAGGGGTCTCCTTCTGCTGAGAGATCCACATTTCCAGAGTTATTATAGGTTTTTATACAGTGGTCAAATTCCAATCAGTTATTCTGTTACATTCCATCTGAGAGGAAAGTCAGTGACAAAAAGTTCTCCAGAGAATGTGATAGAAACTGTTGAGTCACTTCCTGTCAGTTAGAACGTTCAGGAAGTAAATGAATAGTAAATTCACTTCCTTATTATTTGAACTGTTATAACATTTGAATAAAACAACTGACAGAGGTGGGAATACTCTTTTTTTTACTCAGAAGGAAAATCTCTACAACATAGGTATTCTTAAAGGAAGGTTTACTGCTGCTGTCACATTACAAGGTGCAGAAATCAAAATTTTAAGTCCAGTGGTCCTTAGGGTTACCACCCAACCGGTATTTTACTGGCAGGCCGGTAAAAAATTGGCTTCTGTCCAATGTTAAGTCTATGGAGAGAATGCCATGGCCGGTATTTTTTGTAAGAAAAGGTGGCAACCCTAGTGGTCCTGCTAAGAGCATTCATGTCTTCCCCCCATCGGCTTTTAGGATCCTCTGGCCATAGTAAGGTTAGTGGGGGCTATTAGGAGTTATTGGTTGTCCTTTAAGGTTGAGATGATAGTTCCAACTTAAAGCATTTTTAAAGCTCCTTAGTTTCACAAATAACACCCATAAAGTTAAATTAATAGGTTGGAAGCTTTACTGTATATAAATGCCTGTACATAATTATTAAAGAGCTACTCAGTGCAAATGTTAATTTTAGAGCTTGATAAAAGGAATTTTTTGTTTTGTTTTTGTATTTTGTTAGTACATATAATGTTCAAATAAAAATGCAAGCTATGCTGTTTTTTATTGCAGAACCAGCAGCACCTCCTCAGAACTTGACATTTATTAATGCAAGTGCTAATGCTGCATGGTTACAGTGGAGCCCAAGTCCAAAACCAAATGGCCTTGTGAGGATGTACAGTTTTAAAATTGTGGAAAACTGCAGTCAGTCAGAATTCTTTCAGGTATGTAATGCTGTATTTAAACTATCATCTACATTATATTGACTATGCATATTGACCATAGTATGAGGCACTAAATGGATTTGGTAAGGAAAGAAAATATATTAGGAAAGTGGAGAAATTCTGGAATAAACCAACTGCACTGTAGGGGGTCAAATAAAAAAATGCCAAATTCCCATTGATATAAAGGGATAATAATACTTAAAGGGATAGTAATACTTAAAATGTAAAAAAAATATGTTGTAGGGGTTATCCCCCTGAGTAAAACAAAAGTACTCCCACTGCTGAAAGCTGTTTCATTCAAAAGTTATTAATTTTCAAAGTTGAATTTTTTAGGTGCAATATCACAGTGGCCTAAAATTGTACAGTGGCGCTGTTGCTACACCATCCTATGGAGATTTATGGTCCCGGGACCAGAGCTGTCCATAGGATCGTGTAGCAACAGCGCCACTGTACAATTTCAGGACACTGTGATATTGCACCTAAAAAATTCAACTTTGAAAATTAATAACTTTTGAATGAAGCACCTTTCAGCAGTGGGAGTACTCTTGTTTTACTCAGGGGGATGAACCCTACAACATTTTAGTATTACTATCCCTTTAAAATGTAAAAAAAAATATGTTGTATGGTTTATCCCCTGAGTAAAACAAGGGAACTCCCACTGCTGAGAGGTGTTGTATTCAAAAGTTATTACACCTTAAAGTTGAATTTTTTTAGGTGCAATATCACAGTGGCCTGAAATTGTACAGTGGCGCTGTTGCTACAGCATCCTATGGAGATTTATGGTCTACGGACCAGAGCTGTCCATAGGATGGTGTAACAACAGCGCCACTGTACAATTTCAGGTATTGCACCTAAAGGATTCAACTTTGAGCTGTAATAACTTTTGAATAAAACACCTTTCAGCAGGGAGAGTACCCTTTTTTACTCAGGGGGATAAACACTACAATACATATTGTTTTTACATATTAAGTACTACTATCCCCTTAAACAGTGTTTTTAACCACTTAAACGCTAGCGAGATATCCAGTGCATTACTTTGCAATGCTTTGGAAACCTCCAATATTCAAGGAGCTAAAAAACCCTTTTAAATAAATTGCATATGCCCCCTCCTTAGCCAGCTGCTTACATATAAAAGTTATAACTTGTAGTGGGGCATCAGGACTCCTCCTGATGCCCCCCAGCTACTGATATCCCACTCACCCCCACCCACCTCACCCCACTTATCCCCCCCCACATATATATCTTCTTTTTTAATGAAAGAAGAAGGCTGGTAGGTGACCGTCCATGCCAGTCACACATTGAGGTGACAGTAAGGAGGAGATATGGTAATCTCCTCCATACTGCCTCTCCAGTGGGTAGAACACAAGGGGCGTGGTTTTCACAGGAATGACCATGGGGCAAAGTCCCACCTGGCCACTCTGCAAGGAGTGGATGGGGCCACTGATTGCCCTCACTCACTTTCTCACACTCCTCAATGTGCACCCTCAATCGCCTTTGCCAACCACACACAATGTCCATTGCCCTTCCCTTTTTGGGCACTCCTAAAGTGTCTGCCACCCAGGCCTTTTTTGTCCACTACTGAATATCCATTGGTGTGGACTGTGACTATTCTCGAATGGGTAACTCCATGCTTTTTTTGCTAGTATGTTATAAAAGAAAGTTGTAAAAAAGATTAAAAAATGCTATAAATCAAAATGATTGCACACTTACAAACATAGGGGCTACATTTAACTTTATAGAATAAAGTGATAGATAACAGAATGCTCAATGACTGTAGAGGCTGAACTACATCCTCTAGGAAGCCAGCTTAGCATGTGATCAAGACCATCCTCATCCTTTTATTTGAATCACTTAATTCTGGACTTTTAGTAATGCATCAAAATGCATCAGGACATACTTGAAAACAAGAGCAATCTAAATGTATTCTTCCTGTTAAAACATTTTCTAAATAAATAAATAAAAATAGACTTGTGAAGGAGAAATCACTAGCTTTAATGCACATGGAGTGGCAGACTTGCATATTGGTGTCTAACATTGTACTAAAAAGATACATGCTGAGGGAGGGGGCGGGCCCTACACATTTAAGAACAGACACACTTCTTCATTAGGGGTCAGTGATGGCTCTCTAGCCATATCTTGCTACATGAGATTCCAGGTTCACTGCACTAAAACCACGTGTTGAATTGAAGTAATGTTTTATCAGGCTCTGAAGCACTAACTATATTTTCAGTTTGCCTATTATTACTTAAAGGGATAGTAATACTTTATTATTACTATCCCCCATATTGTAGATATTTGTAAAATAATTTAATATCCCCCAGATTAATCTCTCAAACCTTTATGGTTTGAGAGATAACCGAAGGCAAAGTTCCCCCCCCCTTCCCCTTCCCTAAAGTCAGTATTGTACTGACTGCAGGGGAAGCCTGTCGTATGACAGGCTTGCGGCTCTGCAGCTTGGTTTGCAAGCACACATAGAAGACCGTTTCAGTGAAATAATTCTTTGTCACAAATGCGATCTGGGCTCTGCTGCAGAGCCGCCTGATGAAAGTCAGACCGGATATCCCTGCAGTCAGCACAATGCTGACTTCAGGGAAGGGGGTGGGGAGGGGGGAACTTTGCCTTCTGTTATCTCTCAAACCATAAAGGTTTGAGAGATGTACCTGGGGGCTATTAAATTATTTTGCAAATATCTACAAAATGGGGGATAGTAATAATAAAGTATTACTATCCCTTTAACCATGCTTTGAGTAATTTGAAAATGACTTGTTTCCATTCTGAGTTTGCCTTGCACTGTCATAGAGTAGAATAAGCAACTCCTTTGTAATCGAAATGAAAATAAATAGTTATTCATATAATTATGAACAAATTAATGTGTATACTATTTGCTGTTGTTCCTTAAGTTACATTATTAAAGGCTGATTTTATATTTCAGATAGATATTAGTGTAAAAGAAAATTATAACAACTGAAAACTGAGTAATCATGGGTACTAGCACTCCTGGGAGATTTTTCATTTGAAAGTTATTACAGAAAAAACTTTGTTATTTAAATCAACAGTGCCAACTAGTCACCAGCTGGTGACCAGAAAATAATACTGCAGTTAAATTAAAAAAGCTTGACTTGTAATACATTTTATAAAAAATCTTACAACAGTGGGAGTACAATTGTATTACTCAACAGAAAAATCCTTATAACCAGGGGATTTAGGTACTGGCTGAGGGAGCTAACGCTACAGGTCTTAAAGTCCTGGGTTATGTTGCCAGCTTGGGGCATGTAATAGTGCCAGACCTTTTTGGGAACCTTGCAACTCCCCCGTCTATAACATATATTTTTTATTAAAATGTTTACTGCCCCTTCAATATTGTACTTATATTTATTTAGGTAATGTGTGATCTTTCTTGATCGATTTTTACTTTCACAAATCTAATTTCCTTTCAAAACACAAAACGTATTTTCGTAAATAGTGATATCATGTCGTATTTAATATTGTGCTTCTTAAATGATATTTTTGTTCTACAAACCCAATGCACTTTATAAAAATTATAATTATCTTCTTCAAAGTATCCACATCTTAAATACATCAGGCATATAAACCAAAAACTGTCATACGTTTTTTAATTTTGCAGCATATTAAATTAAAGTTTTACATATATTTGTTTTTCATCTGCTAGAACATATCTAGTGGGCAAACTGAAGCAAGTCTTACTGGGCTGGAACCTTTTACAACATATATCGCTAGTGTATCAGCTTTCACAAAAGTGGGTAATGGGAACCAATTCAGCAATAATGTCACTTTCACAACCAATGAATCAGGTAAGTTGTACTCTTTGTGTTGTCATAAATGAATACAATCTTAGTACACAGAGGACCGGAGGGTAAAATAAAAGTTCCAGTTAATGTAACCCTTTGAGTGCCAGAGTGGTACGGAATGTATTGCAAAGCAATGCATTCTGTACCACTCTGGCACTCAAAAGGTTAAGTGCTGCTTTTGAATTGCAACTGCCACATTTTGCTAAAAACATGATAAAAAGACAGGAGAAGGGGCTGCTCTGTTCAGCTAAAACACACCTCATATCATCCAATCGGGGGAAGGGGGTGTCAGAAAACTGATGCACTTAGCTGGAACACAACCAGGAAGTATGTGGTCCTCACCTGCAAACAAATGGCTTGCATATACAGTCTTCATAGACCTATTGTGTTGGACTTTCAAGCCTGATGCAGAGTATCTGTGGGAACCTGGATCATGCAGGACAGGAAACTGAACTGCTAGACTCCAGTCTCTCAGTTCATTCTATTCCCATGGGACCAGCATGGTTTCACTTTGGATGGGGGTGGGGTGGGTTGGTGTTTCTTTTCAGTCTCCCATTGTGCTCCATAATTGGTCCTTCAGGGCTTAAAGGGATAGTAATACTTAAGATGTAAAAAAATATATGTTGTAGGGTTTGTCCCCCCCAAAACAAAAATTGAAATTTTTAGGTGCAATATCACAGTGGCCAGAACATTTACAGTGGCGCTGTTGCTACACCACCCTATGGAGATTTATGGTCTGCGGACCAGAGCTGTCCATAGGATGGTGTAGCAACAGAGCCACTGTAAATTTTCAGGCTACTGTGATATTGCACCTAAACATTTCATGTTTGAGCTGTTATAAGTTTTTAATAAAATATTTCTCAGCAGTGAGAGTACCCTTGTTTTACTCAGGGGGATTAACTCTACAACATATATTTTTTTACACTTTAAGTATTACTATCCCTTTAAAATGCATCCTTGGTTTCATTTGCAGGTCTGTTTCCAGGGGAGCAGATCTGCTATTGGGGCATTGTCCTAGTGACATTTTCCCTTTAAAATCCCCCTAAATCAAAAGGTATTTGTAAAATTATATCTGTTCTGTGTGTTGCAGTTGGTTTGCTCTAGAATTGATCATCTTCCTTTCTGTATACGGACCATTGGGAGCAAACCAATTGAACCATGGAGGGGAGATTCACCACTGATTTAAATAGGAAATTTGACCCCTTGTTTGTTAAAGTGGTCTCCAATGCAAGAAGCAAATCCAATAGTATGTACTCTTGAAGGGATAGTAATGTTTCACAAAAACGGCAGCTCCAATTAATCTTCACAGTATTTGGGCCATGGAGAGTGTTATTTCAGTACTGTTAGAGTTGTAGTTCAAGGGTTATTGAATGATACATGATCCCCCTCCCTCCCCTGATGTAACACTGCTCACCTCAGAGCAGCAGGGTGGTGTCCAGATGGCTTGCAGAGAGGGACAATCATCAATTAACATAAGGGAAAAACCTGTCAAGGGGGCAGGGTTTTCAATGTTCTCACAGTAAAAAGATTGTCCCTTGCTGTGAGCTGTCTGATCTTAAGACCAGATTCCACATCTGAAAAGAGATGGCTTACACTAGGTAAAAGGGGTGGGAGGTGGAAACTTTATCTTTCAATTTCTCTCGAACTACAACTCTGACAGTATTGAAATAACACTCTCCATGGCCCAGTGCTGCTCCATGCTGTTTTTGTGAAACACTGCTATCCTTTTTTTTTAATACAAGTCATCCGGTGTTACATCTACTTCAGAGACTGTCTAAATAATTTGATCAGTAATCCTATTAAGGGTCTGTATCAAGTGTTTTCAGTGCCATGAGCACTAATGTCACCAAGATATCGTTCGCATTTGTGAAATTTGTATGTATTTACAGTATAGATGTAGCTAATGGTATTTTAAAGTTAAAAGACCAGAGTATTTATAAACAAGTTTGTCTTAATAACAGACCTGTCACTATAAGTCATATTTAGCTTGTTTTTAGATAATTAAAACTTTTTATGTGTTGTACCAACAATTTTTGTAAAATAAATAGTCATGAGAAATGAACATTAATAATTCCCTTCACAGTACAGTAAGTGGTTCTGGTTGAGGCCAAACACATCACTGTCTGTGCTAATAGAAATGTCCAGTGTGTGGCCTAGAATTCATTCATGGGACAGTGCATGGTAAGAACTCACCCAGCACAGATACTAACATAAAGTGCCACACTGAGCCATCAGTAAATAAAGGTCAGTTTCTCAAAAACTAAACCTGTTATGAACAATGTTAGTATAAGATCTAAGCAGCTTTTATTCCTATTTACAGTGAATCAGATTTACAACCCCCCCCCCAAGACACACACTCACAGAAACATACACACATATGCTAAGGGAAATGTGAAACTTCACATTGATACCTCATTAAAGGGATAGTAATGTCAGAAAAAAGTATTAGCTATATGGTAGATACAATTAAAAGAGAGTACTTGCACTTATTCGTATCTCTCAAACCATTATGGTTAGAGAGATATAGGAAAATAAAGTTCTTCGCTCCCTTCCCTTTCTGCTTGATGAGCTGTAAAGCTGTCAGAAGCAGATTCTGGTGTCTGGATCAGACGGCGGCTCTTCAGCAGCTCCGACATAGCGATACCTAAAAATAAATACGTCATCAGAACGGTCTACAAAGTGTGCCTGGTTTGCAAGCACACATTGTAGACCATTCCAATGAAGTATTTACCTTTAGATATTGTTATATCTGCAATGCTGAAGAGCCACATCTGGTCAAGCGAGCAGAATCTGCTTCTGACAGCTTTACAGCTCGTCAAGCAGAAAGGGAACGGTGCAGATAACTTTATTTTCCTATATCTCTCAAACCATAACAGTGTGAGAGATACAAATAAGAGCAAGTACTCTCTTTTAATTCTATCTACCATATAATTAATACTTTCTTCTGACATTACTATCCCTTTAAATCATTTTGATATGAATGAATATGTTTATTTATATAGTGCCACAAGTGTACACAGAGTTGTTGAATATTAAACTTTTAGAATGTTAACATTTTATTTTGTTTTTCTTTTAAGCTCCAGATATTGTCCAGAATATCAACTGCATGGCAACTAGCTATCAGTCTATTTTAGTCCAGTGGGATCCGCCTTTTCGACCAAATGGACTGATTACTCATTATATCATAACGTTTCAGGACATTATAACCCTGGTCTCTTCATCAGATAATGTGTATACTTTTAGAGAACTGCTTGCTGATACCACATACTATTTTAAAATTAAAGCTGCAAATTCTGCTGGTGAAGGTCTGGAAAAAGTTTGCAATGCTACTACCAAATCAGAAGAAGGTATTCTTTTATTTTAATATTAATGTGTGGTGTGTATTTATGTTTGTGTGGGCTTGATTAGGGAAAAAAAAATAAGCTTGAAAGACAAACAAAGAGCCCAAGGGAGTAATAAAAAAATTTAGGACAAGCAAAGAGCCCTAGGTATCAATATGAATGTTAAGACAAACCAAGAGCCCTCGGAATCAATAACAAGTTATAAGAAAAAGAGTCATAGGTATTGAAGCAATATCCATTATTTATTTAATGAATACTATAGATGCAATGCATAGCACTGAAATGTGTTGGAGACATCCCTAGTATCGAAGAGGTTAGAATTACAAATCAGAATACAAGTTTTTGGCAAATAATTTTTTTAACAGCTGATTATTTTTAAATACTATATTAATCTTGAGACTAGAGCACCACAAAATCCATCAATAATAAGGTATACCCTTTTATCTTGCTGACTTTAACATTCAGTTACTAATAAGGTGATTTCTCTTAAGTCCAACATGGAATATCGGTACCATGGGACTGAGTCTCTCCTCCTGGAGGGCAGGACACATGTCAAAAGAGAGAGTCGTATGGGTGAAGACTCCCTCCTCGTCCTCCAACTCAACCCTCCCCCGCTTACTAACTCCCAGAATTCATGTGTCCTGCTCAAAGCTGACAGGACAAGACAGGCTCTTAGTTTTTTTAGGTTTTTTTCTTATTTTACTTCTATGATATGGGGCTGTATAATCCCTCATTAGGTGAGTTACCATTACTGGGCTTCCCTGGAGTGGATTGATCAGTTCACAGGTGCTTTGTGGACCCTTGTAGCCCCGTGGAGGGAATCTTGCTGCCAAGTTTTCCCACACAACAGAGTCTCTTGGGGCTCTGTTCCTTCTCTCAAAAATGTTAACATGAAGATAGAAAAACGATGAGTAACCCTTTCAGTGCCTTGGTCCACTTATGTACCAGTCATGTTGCCTCTCCATTTAGAGGCATTATGAGCCTTGGTAGGCTCTGGCACTCACTTGGGGTATGCTTATTTACTGTATGTTATCCTGCATTTTTCGTTGGTTTAACCCTTTCACTTCCATGGTGGCTATTTGGGTGGCTTTGAGAGTTTGTTTTCACTTGTACTTTCATTTTATGTTCCCCTAGATGTTCCCTGGGTGTCACGGTTTTTAAAGACTCTCAGACGTAAGGTTTGGTAAAAACGTAACTTTATTGAAAAGTTAAGGCATTCCCCATAGGGAAATATACATAACAATACAACAATAATAGTCCATACAATAGGTTCTACCGGCCTTGCCTAAAATACCGGGCAAGGCAACCTAATTGACAGTAGCAATAGCAGGCTCTACCGGCCTTGCCTATACCGGGTAAGGCAACCGTGAGATGACATATACCGGTTCTACCGGCCTTACCAATACCGGGCAAGGCAGCCCAAAGGAGTACTGAGTGTAGGCTCTACCGGCCCTGCCAATACTGGGTAAGGCAACCTTAAAGATGGTAATGTACAAGGTTCTACCGTCCTTACCAATACCGGGCAGGGCAGCCTGGGCGAGTAGACCAGCTGTCAGATGACTATGACAGCAGAGAGGAATAGGAACTAAGGTCTTACTCAGCAGAAGTCTATTGCCAGGGAAAATCGGACGACTGCATAGGAGTGGACAGCGACCTAGCCACGGTACTGGATAGATCAGGAGCAAACCAACGTCCGCACGTTGGGACCATCAATAAATATCACCACCAGGTTAATGGAGTAAACCAGTGTCCGCACGCTGGAACCAAGAGAGTATCGCCACCAGGTTAATGCAGTAAACCAGCGTCCGCACACTGGGACCAACAGAGTATCGCCACCAGGTTTCATGGAGTAAACCAGCGTCCACACGCTGGAACCAACAGTAAATGTTGCCACCAGGTTTAATGGAGTAAACCAGCGTCCGCACACTGGAACCAACAGTGTATATCGCAACCAGGTTTAGTGGAGTAAACCAGCGTCCTCACGCTGGGACCAACAGTGTATATTGCCACCAGGTTTTAATGGAGTAAACCAGCGTCCGCATGCTGGAACTAACAGTGTATATCGCAACCAGGTTTAATGGAGTAAACCAGCGTCCTCACGCTGGAACCAACAGTGTATATCGCAACCAGGGTTAATGGAGTAAACCAGCGTCTGCACGCTGGAACCAACAGTGTATATCGCAACCAGGTTTAATGGAGTAAACCAGCGTCCTCACGCTGGAACCAACAGTAAGTGTCGCCACCAGGTTTAATGGAGTAAACCAGCATCCGCACGCTGGAACCAACAGTGCATATCGCAACCAGGTTTAATGGAGTAAACCAGCATCCTCACGCTGGAACCAACAGTAAGTGTCGCCACCAGGTTAAATGGAGTAAACCAGCGTCTGCACGCTGGAACCAACAATGTATAAGCAGCAGCGAGAAGCGCAATGTCGCAGGAGCAACGGGGCTAGAGCAGGAGCCCTACACTCCAACGGGGAGTCCACCGGGGCGAGACTGATGCACTGACAGAAGACTGGAACCACCGGAACCGCCGTGCAGAGCGAACCGGCTGGAGAAGCGGCAGGCAGGAGACTCAGGAACTCAGTAAGATTAACCCGCTAGGTGCTGGAACACAGGAACACCGGAACACTAGCATACAGGAACATTGGAACACTGGAACACCGGAACGCAGGATCAGCAGGAACAGCAGGCCCAGAAGCCTGACATGCAGATCAGGCCAAGTGAAGTCAGAAACACCACGAAAGGGTAACCTGGAAGTGCTCAACCTGGGTTTAAAAAGGCTGTGTGAGGAGGGCTAATAGCAGACAGCCAATCAGGAATACTCAGCAAGTGACAGACACAGAACAGCACGAATCACGGGCACCGTGATACTGGGGTCTTTGGATCTCTGAGTGACTTTTGTAATTCAGTCCAATTTTACTCTAGCGGCACCTTTAAGAATGGTAGCTCACCTGCCACCATCTTTGCACCATTGACTTCTATGGGTAATGCTTCTTTGGGGCATATCTCTGCAACCGTTTAAGATACAATGGTCAGAGAGGGCTCTATCTTCTTGTCTCCTCATGCCTGGTCCACCTCCTGAGTGTCCATGGGCTTGTGGTGAATACACAAACAGGGAACAGAGAAGACTGCATTTCACAGAATGTCCATTTTGTGGCCTTTCCTCAGATTGGCTACCAATTTGTCAGTGGCCATTTTCCTTCTCTCTTGCTTATCCTACAAATAGGCAGACTCCGCTTCTCCAGATTAACCCTTCACTTGCCAGATAAGTGTTCTTTCTGATATTTTAAGGGTGCTGTCTTCAGTACCCCAAAATCCCCTTCTCCCTGCAGGGGTTACTTCAGTCTTGGAAGTCCCCCACTACCTTTAAATATGTCTCCCCATTCCTAAGAGTACAACACAGATTCTTAGAGCTTCCTCTGAGGCGGAAGTATCAGAAGAGGATGAGGATGATGGGGAATATGAAGATATGGATTCTTCCTAATCTTATACAGATCTACGAGGCTTATCCTCTCCCCTCAGCTGAGGGGCTCATTACAGCAGTCTTGGAGACCCTGCAGTTCTCTGACACCTCTGATGAGGGGACTATTTCTCCAGATGTATTCCAGAGGCGTAAAAAGACTTCTTCCATTCCATCCAATGACACTCTTGACCAGATCCTTCTGGATAAGTGAAAGACTCCTGATAAATGGCTGTTTCTCAATAAAAGGTTTTCTAATCAGCATCCTTTTTCAGAGAAGGCTTTAACGCAGTCAGACTCACTCCCCACCATGGACCCCCTTATTTCACTGTTGGCTAAGACTACTGCTCTCCCACTTGCGGATGCAGCAACTCTCAAAGAGCCAGTGGACAAGAAGCTGGACTCAATCCTCTGGTGCAGCACTAAGACCTATCTTTACCTCTGCCTGGTTTAACAGAGCTGTTGCCGTTTGGGGTAAACAGCTGGTTGGGGTTGTCAGTGCTGATGCCCCTAAGGAGAATTTGTTGGTTCTTATGGCCAACACAACTGTTTCTGAGCTGCTCTTTTACATGGTCAGATTATCTGCCAAGGCCTCAGCTTCTTCTATTGAACTCTGAGGTTCATGAATTGGTCCGTGGATCAATCTACTAAGAAGTCACTGGTTTCCTTGCCTTGTAAGGGCAAGTTTCTGTTTGGACTGAAGCAGATTATTAGCGATGCAACTGGTGGTAAGAGCACTTTGTTGTTCCAGATTCCCATCAAGCATCCGTCCATGTTGATGAAGGTGTGTCTTTTTCATTGCTCTTGCCAAACGGGGGAGCAGAGGCCACAAAACCCAGCCAGACCTGGCAGCCCAAGTGATCAGTTCAAGGGCTAAGTCTAACAAGCACTGTTCTGTGTGACTCATGGATTCCTGGTCCTTCGTTACCTGTAGGGGGCCACATCCACCTATTTTGAGATGCCCGGAGTCCTCATTCATGGACCAGTGGGTTTTGCGGGTAATCTCAGAAGGGTATCATATAGATTTCAAATCCCTTCCTCCATATCTGTTCATTTTGTCAATGGTGCCAAAGGAGCCGGACAAGAAACGGGTCTTCCTGGAGGCAGAGGAGTCACTGCTGAAAAAAGAGGTTCTGGTACCATTTCCTCTTCCTGAGCACAGTTCAGGTTTTTATTACAACCTCTTTGTGGTTCCAAAGAAGGACAGAGGCTGTAGCCCTATTCTGGACCTCAAATGCCTCAACAAATATGTGGTTGTTAAGTGCTTTAAGTTGAGATCTTTGTGTTCTGTCATTGCAGCAATTTGCCCAGGGAAGTATCTGGCCTCTCTGGACCCTCAGGATGCCTACTTACACATTCTGATTTACCTGGAGAGCCAATGCCATGTGGGTTTTACTTTCACCTTCAGTCCTTACCAGTTCACTGCTCTGCCGTTTGGCCTGTCTTTGGAGCCTTGCGCCTTTGTCAGACTCATGGGGGTCTTAGTAAAATTAATTCATGGTATCTCATTAATTCCCTATCTGGATGATCTTCTGGTCAAGGCTTCTTCAGAGGAGCTTCTTTCTCATCACTTTCAAGAATGCACCCTCATTCTTATCCACCATGGGTGTATTCTGAATATGATCAAGTCATCTTCTGTGCCATCCCAATTTCTGCTATTCCTGGGGATGCAGCTCAAAACCCGTCAGAGGAATGTCTTCCTGATGGAAGACAAGATTTTGCTTTTGGTCCTCAGCCACGATCAGGGAGTATATGAGTGTTTTGGGCAAACTGATGTCAATAGTGGATTCTGTCCCTTACTTACAGGTCCACATGAGGGAACTCAAGAGGCATGTAACTGAACTTGTTCTGGGAATCTGGAATATCTGGATCAACAGATATCTCTCTCCCCGAAGTCCAGGAGGGACCTCTGGTGGTGGTTGCATCGGCTGTACCTGAAGTAGGGGAGGCTATTTGTGATCCCAGATTGTACTCTGATCAACACGGATGCAGCCTGAGTGGCTGGGGTGCAGTTCTGGATCACCTGGTTGTCCAGGGCAAGTGGTCTCAGAACAAGAGTCTTTTGTCCATCAATGTCCTGGAACACCGGGTAATTTGTATAGCTCTCATTGATTGAAACCCACTCCTGTCGGGGAAGCCAGTGATGGTGCGGTCAGACAATGCCACGGTACAGAAATCACCAAGGGGTCACTCACAATGCTGCTGCCAAAGTGAGGTGCATCCTTTGTTGGGTAGAGGTGTACATTCCAGCCATCTCAGCCATTCATGTTCCAGGGGTAGAAAGTATTCTGGTGGACTTTCTCAGTCGCCAAGACGAGATCCAAGAGAATGTGAACTCAGTCCGGAAGTGTTCTACGTGATTGTGCAACAGTGGGGTGTGCCTAGAATAGATCTCATGGCAAGCAGGGAAAATAGGAAGGGAGATCCTCTGGCCTTTGTCACAGATGCAGTGTCAATTGTGGTGGAATTTCCATCTTGCTTATATGTTTCTTCCGATTCCTCTCATACCTAGGGTACTCTGGAAGGTCAGAATGGATGAGGCGACTGTCATCCTGATCGCTCTTTCTGGCCCAAGAGGTATGGTGTGCAAACTTGGTCAGTCTTTTGATTCAGGATCTGCTCCATTTTCCTTCCAGTCCGGGTCTCTTACTCCAGGGTTACCTGTGGCATGAGGATGTGGAGAAAATGGCTTTGACTGCATGGCTCTTGAAGCCAACATCCTGAGGTGGAAGGGTTTTCCCTAGAGGTCATTTCCACCATGATTCGGGCAAGGAGGCCCATCTCTACCAAGGCATAACATAGGATATGGTCTATCTTTCACACATCATGTGTGGACAAGGCTGGGTCCTCATAGGATTTTGACTTTCCCTTGGTATTGACATTTCTCCAAGGTGGGGTGAACAAAGGACTCAGTTTGAGCTACCTATAAGGTTCAGATCTCAGCACTCTCTGTACTTTTCCAGAGACACATCAACACTATTCCAGATATCAAGGTTTTTCTTTAAGAGATAGCTCATGCCTTCTCTTCCTTTAAGGTTCCCACTCCCCTGTCGGACCTTAACTTGGTTTTGGGTGTTTTGCAGAGCCTCCTTTCGAGCCACTTGCTTCCATCCTTTGCGTCATTTGACATTCAAGATGACTTTTCTCTTGTTAATGGTCTCGGTGTGGGGAGTCACTGAGTTACAAGCTCTGTTTTGTAAACCTCCCTTCCTAGTGTTTCATCAGACGGTACTTTGTTGTGGCTTCCTTTTATCCTGACCCTAAGTCTAATGAGGAGAGGGATCTCCATCTGTTGGACGTTGTGAGTTTCCTTAAGTTTTAGGTGCATTGTACTGAGCCATTTCACAAGACTGGCTCTCTGTTTATCATCCCAGCAGACCCTTGGGTTGGGCTGCTTCCAAGGTCACTATTGCATCTTGGATCGGGGCTGCTATATACCAGGTGTATGAAGTCCGGAAAAAAACTGCTCCCTTTAAGATCACGGCACACTCCACTAGGTCTGTGGGCGCCGCTTGGGCCTACAAGAATCAGGCTTTAGCTGAATTTCTCTGCAAAGCAGCAACTTGGTCCTCCTTGCATACAAAACACTATCATATCAATCAGACACAAAGGCAAACCAGCGCTCCTCTATGTTAAGAATAAATGTGTGCCCTGTAGTTGGCATGTATAATATTTCTAAATAAAATAAGTGAGATATTAGTTTTCACAAATTGGCCAAGTTGTGGGTAAGCTTGCCACCCCGCCAAGGTTTCTCACTATACGGCAAATCCTACTCTATACATCTGTAATGCCCTATCTAAAAATGACATTAAAATAAAACTTGAAATTCCCTGAGGAGATGTTATTATAAACATGTTGGAGAGCAAGGGACCCTTTAAATGTGCTCTTTTTATTGCTTCTGGGTCCCAGTGTGGTGCAATTAAAAACAGAAGACATACATATTAATAAAAATATGTACATAGTGGACTTACCAGATGCAAAAAAGACCCCAATGGATCTGCATTGTGATAATGTGAGGGAGCTGTGGATCCTACAGCTCCCTCCATAAATATCATATCAATATTCTGGCCTTGGCTGAGGCCAGTTTTTGCCAGAAGGTCATGCAGGTGGCTCTGCCTTTCTGAGGACCCGCATACTTTGTTCTGCTATGTTGTTATTCAATAGTTTCTGAGCCCTGTTAGCTCTTTTTCTTGTTGACACTTAATGCTTGGGTTATCCAGACACTGGATAGTCCTAGGGAACTCTGGTATCATGAGGAGGTGCTTGAGATGCTTTCTTCTCTTTTCCCACCTCTGGAAGATTAGTATTGGGATATCCCCATGGTACATGTGTTCCATAGTGGACGTTATGGAAAATAGGATTTTAGTTTTCTTACCTGTTAAATTATTTTCTCTTTAGTCCATATGGAACACAGGTCTCCCACCCAGAGAGTTAGCAGGCGGGATAGCGTTGAGCTGGAGGAGGGAGTCTCCATGCATAAGATTCTGTCTTTTGAGATGTCTCCTGCCCTCCAGGGGGAAGGACTCAACCCCGTGGTACCTGTTTTCCATATGGACTAAAGGATTTAACAGGTAAGAACACTAAAATCCATTTTCTGTCTGCACATTATTATATTACAGAGTTGATGTGTTTGTGGTAGAGAAAGCTAATGGCCAAATAGCACCTGGAATATGCTTAGTATACTCTCTGGCAGATCAAAATTCTGTCCTCCATTTCCAGTGCAAAAATATATAACTTTTTGAAGGGTACAGGTCAGACAACTGCATATTTGGTTTGGCATGGTCTGACATTATATCTACTACTGAATGTTTAGGCACAGAGGAATTCACAACTTATATAAACATAGAGCATCCAAAGAAAATGCAGGTCTTGTTTTCAACCACAGTGGTGCTTTGTACCATATTTGTTATTCAGTGTATTCCTGGATGTGACTGCTGCTCCATTGCATAAAAAATGGGAGGTAAATGTTATTTTAAGGACTTCATGGTTTGTAATAATTTTTAAACAATTCAAAGAGTTTAGAAAACAAGTTATATATATAAAAATTAGAGATATGTTGTATCTGTGGTGAGTGTGACATTTGTTGTTATACCTTACAGCTAATTGACATCAATGGGCCACTAGTTTCATTATGACTAACAGTAGGTTTACTTCTGAAATGTCACACATGTAAGAGCGTGCAATATGAAGATGGTATAACCTGGTCACCGGCTTCAAAAGAGCCACATCAGAATCTCGCCCAAATCAAAAGGGTGAGATTCTTATGGTACACATCGCTACAGTATTGGATGCCTACTGCATTCTTAACCCCTTGGATACCCACATCTTGTTATTCATTTACTATAATCGGATGCTATTCAGTTACTATAATCGTATACGTTGTGGTTTAAAATGCATTACTTTGTCTTGTAAGCTTGTACTCTAAACCTGCGCAGCGTGACAAATAACCTTTCTTAGAAATAAGAAGAGAAAAAAACAGAACACAGGGAGTAATACTAAGTGAAGTATTTAATAAAATTATAACATTAAAAACAATAATGATTTTGCACTCACATTGCCCTCCTCTTGGGCATATTGTGTCTCTAAGGTCCCAAACTCATGTGCCGCGATACTGTGTCTCTCCGATCTCCACTAAATTCAAACCATCAGATGAAGTTCCTTCCTCTGCTGTATACTAGTACAGTTCAATTGAACCCAATGGTATTTTCAGTTCAGACAGGGGATAGTTTGGTGAAATATATTTTGGCTCACGCTCGGGAGTTTCTCACAGGGGGCTCATATCTGGGACCGACACTAACTGAGTGCTCAAATTTACCAACGCGTATAGTGGGTCACTACCCACTTCCTAAAGGGAAACAAACAATAGAGTTTGTTGTGATAAATAACCTCACTGTGATCATATGTTTTATTGAAAAATAAAAGAGGGAGAGCATCATAGTGTATAACGTTTATATGCTTTGTATATTATAGTGAAGCTTCAGTGAATATTACTCACATTTCTTAAATGCTACTATGTACAACTTAGTAGCGAACAGACTTATGGAGGATATTAACCCTGCCTCCACATAGATATCCTGCCCTGATCGCTCAATCACTCCAGTACTTTCCAATGCCGATGGCTCTGGAAAAAGACATAAAACGAAAACAGCACACCAGAGGAGAGCTTTGGGACTCAAATAAATCCAGTAGCTTCAACAATAGACTATAGATGTATACTTACATCCTTTATTCCCACCTGTCCACATTAAATGGAAACCGGTGAGATCGCCAGTGGGGAACAACAGCCAGTCCTCCCCACAAAAAGACCACACTCCGAATTGGCTCTCTAACGTCTGTATCTTCTGAGGTCAGTATAACAAATAACTCAATATAAATAGAAGCAGACAGAAAAAAATCGCTATAAAAATAACAAATTTATTAAAATAAATAAAAATCTTTTCCTTACATGTTTCGTAGTCCACAGACCACTTCTTCAGAGGAATATATCCCTTTGATATCCCTCTGATATATTCCTCTGAAGAAGTGGTCTGTGGACTACGAAACATGTCAGGGAAAGATTTTTATTTATTTTAATAAATTTGTTATTTTTATAGCGATTTTTTTCTATCTGCTTCTATTTATATTGAGTTTTTTGTTATACTGACCTCAGATGATACAGACATTAGAGAGCCAATTCGGAGTGTGGTCTTTTTGTGGGGAGGACCGGCTGTTGTTCCCCACTGGCGATCTCACCGGTTTCTATTTAATGTGGACCGGTGGGAATAAAGGATGTAAGTATACATCTATAGTCTATTGTTGAAGCTACTGGATTTATTTGAGTTCCCGAAGCTCTCCTCTGGTGTGCTGTTTTCATAATATGTTTTAAACCACAACATATCTGATTATAGTAACTGAACAGTATCCGATTATAGTAACTGAATAACAATGCAGTAGGCATCCAATACTGTAGCGATCTGAGTATATGGAGGTGACATTTTACTCTGTACCATAAGAATCTCGCACTTTTGAATCAGGCGAGATTCTGACGTGGCACTTTTGAAGCTGGTGACCAGGTTATACCGTCTTCATGTTGAACGCTCTTAATGCTTGCAACATTTCAAAGGGATACCCTAACGGTATCATTGCATTGCAAAACTATACCTAATGAATAGAAAAATGATGGGTAAACCATATTTGAAGCTAACCAAAAGACTCATCACTGGGCATTGAAATACTTAGCTATCATCTATATTTCACTTGTATCATATAGATTGGTCAAGATGTATTCCTTTCCTCCAAAGAACCTGTGCTTCATTGTTCTAAAGTATTTTGTCTTATGCTGTTACATAATAATATTCTCTACACTAGAGAACTACGTTTTGCTTTGTATTGTATCTAGTTGAACTGGGGTGTTACACTCATAATCACTTGACATTCTGTTGAATATGATTGTAACTTTTCTTTGAAATTAGGTGTTCGAAATATAACAATGCTTCCACTATCAAGCTTAAAATTTTGAAAACATTTTTAATCAGAGTAAAAGTATTAAATTGTCTTCTGGCAAGTTGTTAGCACAGCTTCAGAGTTTAGAATGGAAACAGCTTTATAGCTGTTGTCAGCTTCTTATTAATGGTGGTTTAATATTAGTCATGGTTACAGTGCCAGCACTGACTCATTCACTATGCATTTATTTTTGACAAAAGGTGAAATCAGATTAGATTCACTGTCTCACTACACAATGTCTGGCCTTAAAACGCCACACTTAGATTGCTTTTCTTTTTTTATTCAGTGCTGCTAGCTCTGAAGTTCAAATATACAGTGAAATTAATATGAAATGACTTAATGTGAACAGAAGACATGGCAAACATAATGTTAGTGTTTACATTTTTCTACATTTTACGTCACTAATATAAAAGTAAATGATCTTAATGTGAATTTCAGGGCATTCCCAATTAGCTATATGTTTTAAAGGATTTTGATTTAAAGCCATATATTAGTTGTAGATAGATAGATAGATAGATAGATAGATAGATAGATCGATAGATAGATAGATAGATAGACATACATGACTTCTGTGTAAGTCACTATGTTAAACAAATTAAGAACCACGTATTCCTAGAGCATTGTTTGCATCTAACATAATTTGGTCTGCTGCTTTGGGAGGGAATGAAAATTAGTATAATAGGATGGAAATGTGCTTATGTTAATTTAAATTATTTTGTGAAATCAGGAAATGGAATATCTGGCTTATTCCTACATCTTTAGTACTGCATATTAAGTATCTGTGTCTATGTTATGAGATTTCTAAGAAAACATTTAGTACAGAGATTAAAGGATAGAAGGTTTTTCATCAAACCTTATAAGCAAAGAGTAAAATTGTATATTTTAGTTTTTATCAAAAAATAAAAACTTTTTATTTATGTAACAACATTTTATATATCTGTAAAAAAGTATTTTTATTGTATAGATGACAATAACTTGTTGGCGTCATAGGAATTATGTTAGGATAGGAAGTCTTAGTTCTTTTACTCCTACCTCTTTATATCATCCTTATAATGAAAACATTGGATTCTAAATAAGAATACAAAATGGTGGTGCCTTATATCCAATTTTCTATGTAATGCATCTGCTACATTATCTTATTATTTTGCTAGCAATTTGTCTGTAATGAACAGACTTCTTACTGGGGAAAAATAATATTAGAGACATTCAAGTTTATTGTCTCTAATTGTTATTGGAATGATATGTGACCACCAACGACATCAAGATGATAACCAGAGTTCCTTGTAGTAATATAATATAGGGAATGTAAATAATTATTTTTATTATTGTAAGACAACATTTACAATGATGTTTCCTAAAGAGACATCGAAAATTATACGTGAAAATATACTTGTTGTGCTTAATTTTTTAATGTTTATGAAACAACCATTTAAATAAACAACTTCTTCAAATATGATGAGGTTAGCAGTATGAAGAAAATCATTTCCTGAACTCAATGGTACCAATGAGGGTTATTCTAATAAACAATGTTAAAATGTCCAGAAATGGTATTCATGTAAGAATCCATTACAATGACTGAATCAGGGAAAGCAAATAATAAGACTTAAAATCATTTTTTGGTTACAAGAAGGAATAATAAATTGGTGAGAGAAGCAAATGATTCATAACCAGTTTATATTTTTAATGACACCAGAAGGTTTCCAATAAATGCTGTATATTTGATAAGCTAAATGAGAGTGTGGCCCATATAAATTTCTCACTCTGCAGCACAGCTTAGGGTTAGGTTATGTCTCCAAGTTGGGCACTTCTCTTCCACTCCATCGTCAGGTCCTATTAAAAAAATCAAGCGAATGGTTACATATACCGTACTGGGACATATTTATCAATATAAATTATATGTTGAAGGCAACAAGCTATTAAAATAGCTGTTTTCCTTGTATTTTATTCTTTTTAATCAAAACATCTGTAGCTGTTGTAAACTACTTCAAATAGCACCTTGAACAAAAAGCTACCAGATCCTCTGAGGATATCTGTAAGTGTAAGTCTTCATTTGTTACTAATAGTGATTTGTTCATACTTCTCACTTTAATAAATGTGCCACTTAGATTTATATTATACCATTAATTAAGACTGACAAATCTAGTTGTATAAATTGCTGGGAAGGCTATGAATATAGTATATGTTAGTGCCTTTTTCATTTCAGTCAAAAAATGATATTTAATGATAACCTACTGAGAGCTAGGCTCTCTTCCTCACATCAAACAGTGTTTATAAATTTTCAAGAAAACAACAGCAAAGGGCCTTAGGTTGTCCACAACATATTAGGTGATTTCTTCAGGTAGTTTTGATTGCTAAATCCTTTTAGAGTGTTGTCTCATTATTGTACCAAAACCCAACCAGACCAAAACAAACCTGTGAAAGATAACACTGTATGATTGATTGACTCCTAGTGCTTGACCACCTACTCATATTGTAGCAACTGTTGTTGTAATATGGTGATATTATCATCAGTTTTTTTATTTAGATGCATATGCAGCCTGAGTTTCTTTTTCTAATATTGGAGGGAAAAATCTACATTAGAGAAGCATTTATCATCAGCTATTAACCTTAAACGAGTACTGCAACTTTCATTAAATTCCCATATGTGGTAATGTGGCTTATGCTTGTCTATGTATGTATGTACATCTAGTCCAATAAGACATAATATTATAATAGGAATCTCCAGTATTTTGGAGTGAAAAGGGAAGAGTAATGTAACTGAACATGTTATATATAATATGTGTTTTGCTAAAATACATTGGTAACACTGTATGAAGTTTGACCATGGCTTAATTGTCAAGCAAAATGTTACCATAAGGATCTGACAGCAGAAAAGTAACATAATAATATTAGAGGCATTGTGGCATGACCTTTACATTATAGCTGCCTTATGCTTAGGATTATTAAGTGCACAGGGAAGCATTGGTCAAAGCAAACTTCAATTTGCAACCAGCTGCCACACTTGTCTATTGTAGAACAGAGAAATTGTTTAAGTGAAGCCTTGCACACTTACATATCCAGCAAGCTTGAAAACTGGAAAAAAAAGTTTTCATCATCTATGCCATTGATATTATTTGCTGTTTAGCCCTTCAAAATATGCAGCATTGGTTCAGAGTTGTGCATTACACTCCTAAGCTCCTCACATGGCCTTCAGGTGTTCTGCATATTTGTCATTACAGAAAAAGATGTTTATATCTATGATTAACTTGACATTGGGTTTAGTGTACAAGAGATAAATATAAAATGTATATGAAATATTTTTAAGATATGTGCTCTAAGTTTAGACATTGATCACTTCATCTTAGTAGATTCCACTCGAGTAAATGAGAACAGGCTGCACAGTAAGTATGGGATACATGGAGCAATGTGTCTAAATTAATACCAGCTGTGCTTGGAAGGTTTGATGAGGGCTTTTTTGGTCATTCTCAAAGAATGGAAATCTGATTCTCCATGCTGAAGTAATTGTAATCCTCTTTGTATCTGTAGTAACCCAATAGTGCATTTGTCTTAGAACTGGCTGGTTAAGCATACAGTTTATCAAATGAAAAGACGGTATCTTGGAAGGTCACTCCTGGTCAGGTGAAACTGGTCTTCACTAAAACCTTTCTTTAAGCTTTGAAGTTCACTTTCCTGCTATCTACTACTCAGCTAATTTTCTGATAACAGAGCAGTGCTTGATGATCATTTTGTCTGGGGTCTTTGTAACCCCTTGGATGGTAAAGACTAGGTCGTCAACTCTTTGTGAATCTATGTTTTGGAGACCTCTGTAGTACTGAAGCAGTTAATCAACAAACTAGCAAAACATTTTTTTCCTCTTTATTATTTTGCATTTGTACTCAAGGTACTTGAAATTTGCAGTTAGAAAGTTCTTTCATGTCTTGCAATATACTAGTAAAAGCATCACATTTACAATAATGTGTCCGTATTGTGTGAGAGCTTTCATCTGATCTCAGTTTGATCTGCCCTCCAGAGCATCTCAAGTTACCACTTTTTAATAAAGAATTTATAGCAATATAAGTTTGCAAATCTCACACTATCTGCTGGTAGATAATACTACATGTTCATATTGTTTATTTTTCTATAAGTACACATTTAATAAAAGGATTACTTAAACAATGTTTTTTTTTAATCAGGCACATAGGAGCCTCTTATTCTCATGACAAGTTCATTTCATTTTACATTTTTCCCATTTTCACTTGTAAATCATATTTTTTTGCATAAAACAAAATAAATACTAATTTCTTAAAATATGTTTACCACTTTCAAGGTTAGTAGTAATAGCAATGAGAATACAGTCAGTTGCAACAGTGCAAAATTAAAGGGGAACTAGACTTTAAGAATAAGTGGCTCCCAATTTGTTTATTATAAGGCCTTACCTAGGACATTCAGAAAACAGTTATTTATTCTTTTTTTGTATTTGATCTTAATTTACTCATGCTAGTTCCTTCAGTTTCAATCTGTTTAAATCTGATAACACCTATGGTCCCCTATGGACGCTTATGAGTTATGAATATTAATTCCAGCCTATTGTTTGGTTTGAGGAGGTGTGGCCTAGATACAGACTGCAGTAGAAATCACTATACACAGGTAAATGCAGACATGATTCAAAATATAAATAGATACAACAGACTGCTGTTTGAAGGTAGCCTAAGTCAATGTGTTAAAAATTTAGTGGCTTATTCCTAAGGTATTGCCCCCTTAAAGTGCAAGTTATTTGAGTTTAGTTTGTGGAATTGAAGAGAATCTGTTACCTTCCAATTTTAGCCTCATTAATGGTATCTGTACCTTGTTTTTGTTGTTCAATCAGCAAAATGGTATTAGAGATTTTTGTTTTAGTAGTTAGTGAATCTTTAGACACAGCTGAGCTGAGCTCTTTGACCAGTGCTGGAATCAGTCCCTACTCCTGCCTAATGTCAATTTACTAGGCTATATACATCATAATTCATCCTCCCAATACCATTTCTGCAAAGAAGAGGGCAATGGGGCAGTCTGTGAGTGTTTTCGGCCATTTCTTTCCTCTGTATCTTGTGTAAATCAATATATTAAACAAATCATAGATGTAATGGTGTGAGTATAACCCATTTCCTTGTGTATGCTATGTTGCATTAGAATACCATTAAAGTCCTAACACTGGTGCACTGGTATCATATGCTGTAGTTGTAGTATATATCCTAAAGCGCACCCACTTGCATTAGAGGCCAATGCCAGTGGGGCTGTACTGGTGAATTTACAATATACATTCGCCCCAAACTCTGTAGTGAGATAAACTCTCCAATCCCTATGTTATTAAATGGAGCCTTTGCACTAGGATCATAACACCTTGGTGATCATAGTGCATAGGCTCCATAGAATAACACAGTAATTGGAGAGTTTCTCTCATTAAAGATTTTATCTATTCTTTATCTCATCTTTTTGTGAACTTCGGGAATGGGAGATGGCAACTCTTAACTGCACTTACAGGAGTTTAAGCAACATCTCTGTCCTCTCATCTGAAGCACATTGTTGGGGAATTTGCCAACAATGACCTTGAATGGAGAGAAGAGAAACCTCCTATATGTGTCAAGTAATGAGCTGACATAACCCAACTCTGTATATCATGGAAATCACCTGGCATAATTGTGTTACATCTAATGGTGGAATTAGGTGCTCCCTCCCAAACTCCTATCATGACAAGAGTAGCTTTAGAAGAAAGTCGAGAGTCTACTCTTTCCAAAATCTAGGCATTATCACAGGGTCACCTGGTATAAATGTGACAGCTAATATATGTTAGGAGGTGGAAGGAAGGGGTAATCTCCCCATTCCTATCATGACAATGGTACATTTATTGGGAAAAGGAGATTCTTCCCCTTTTCAACAAGGCAAGGCATGAAGGGGTTGACACAAGGTGATCACCTAGTATAAATACATACTTATAAAATAGGAGTTGGGGCTTTCTTTTAGAGCCTCAATATTACCTCCCCCCCAACTCCTTTCATGTCAGGAGTATCACGTTAGAAAGGGAATAGTCTATCTTTTCTAACACAAGGCAGGCATGGATGGGTTAATATTAGATGATCACCTGGTATAAACATGTACAAATGTGTTTACTTTTTGTGCAGGTAAACATCAACCAAAACCAATGTGGTAGCATTTTTCTCATACTTGCAATTCCATGATTTTCTTAGTACCATTGAGGTGTTGGAAGTTAAAAAAAAATGAAATAATTAAAAAATATATATAATAAATAAATATTTATATATATCCTATAAAATAAAACGCTAGATGTATATTTGTCCAATGCAGTCGTGTAGAGTAGAGACTGCGCAAATGCACAGAATGCTGGGTGCAGTCATGCGCAGTGGAGACTGCACAAAATACAGATAATTGCAACAGACCCACACACCCAGACAAGACCCGCAAGGTGAAGAGCTCCAGAACATGGATGTCACCTTGCTGGTGTCCCACGCTCAAATGCCTAACTGGGAGGAAGAACGTGAGGGAAAAGCCTGCAGGATTGTAACGGTCTTGTCCCGACAGAGCACCTGCCCAGGGAGAGATAGCTCCCTCCCAAGCAGTGTTTATTGTGGCATCGGCTACAGAGGAAGCGAAGTTGGTGATAAATTCATTTTTTTTAATCCTTTGATTGCCAGAGGGGTAAGGAATGCATTGCAAAGGGTTAATGTAATGAGACTTACAGGCTTGCATAACAACACTGTTCTGTCTGCTGTGTGCCTGTAAAACCTTTTTTTATGCACTTTGGCCCGTGTACACAGGCTTTTACACTAGTATATATATATATATATATATATATATATATATATATATATATATATATAATATTTAGCCATTAGGCCATTGTCGATCCACTGCAGGATGTCAGCCTCCCCAGAAAATTAGATTATTTAATCAGCCCATCTTGTCTTTGGTCTTCTTCTTTCAAAATTTGTTTGGTCATGTGTTGTCCGTTCTTCTTGTTATGTGACCTTAACATTTCCATTTTTGGCACTTTACGCTTTCAGTGATGTCATACATGTTTGCTGATGAAGCAATGCACACATATTTTTTGTTCTCTTTTTGTTAGCTCAAAATGCATACCATATTTTTGTATGGCTTTGTTGTCAGTGTCTATGTTTCACAGCCATATATAAGACCTGCGAGGACACATTGGTCAAAAACTTTTCACTTGAGGCAAAGTGGTAAATTTGTCAGTTTTATTCTTTGTCAGTTTCCATCATGGTGTTTCCACCTGTTGATATTTCCTGTTCAAGTTTAACATACTTGTCCGCTTCCTCTAGTTCTAGTTTCCTTGGTATGGTAAAGTTGTTAAATATGATGTGCGTTTTTGTTGTTACTCAGACTAAAGCTTTTGCGTTTGTGTTTCAATGTTTTCTTGCAGTTCTTTAGGGCTAACATGATACAGACTGCTAAATGTAATTGATGTAGGTAATCTCCATTGATCTTAAGTATTTTTTTGTCGAAATGTAATTTGCAGAAAATGTCTTCTAAGCAAACAGAAAACAGTTTGGGGGAGAATGTGTCACTTTGTCAGACAACTTTTCTATGCTGATCTGAGCTTGATCATTGTTGATCTTTACTGATGCCATTGACTTTTCAAATATTGATTGGAGGAACAAATGGCGCAATGCAGGAAACATGCGCAATCGCTATTTCCCGTGTGAAAACCACTAGGGAATAGATTTGCGCATGATTTTGTTGAATTGCACATGAAAATTCAAGAATAGCAAACGGCTGAGTATATTTATTTTTTGTGGGCGTGGCTAAGATTAACAAATCTGTGTCAGTGGAATAGCGAATGCGACAAATGGAAGAACTGCTATTGTGAATTAATGTATACATCTGTATACTGTTGTCGTAAAATGAATTTTTTTATGCGCAATTCAAGAAGCGTTCGGTATTTAGCTTCCTGGATTAGAACATGCTCAAAATCTATCAGCACAAAAATGCCTTTATCCATTGCGAATGTTTCTTGCATTGCGCCAAAAGTTCCTGCAACATGGAAAAATGCAGAAGTCAAACTACTGCACAAAAAAAGCTGATAAGATGTGTCTAAAAACTACCATTCAATAAGTCTATTGCCAATCATCTGTAGAGTTTTCAGAAAAGTAATACCAGGCACAATGGACACAATATTTGACGAGGCACAGAACAGGCTTCAATAGTGGTTTAAAGGGATAGTAATACTTCATTTTATCTTTATTTTATTTTGTAGGCATGAAAAAACATGAAGAACATAAAGGTTTGAGAGATATTCACAAGCAAAGTTTCCCCTCCCGCCCCTTTTACCTAGTGTAAGCCATCTCTTCTCAGATGTGAATCTGGTTGTAAGACCAGATAGATAACAGCAGGGGACAATCGTCTTTGTATGAAAACAATGAAAGCCCTTCCCCCCTTGACAAGTTTTCAGCTTTTCCCCTTATCTTAATTGAAGATTGTCCCTCTCTGCAGTCTACCTGGGCACCTCCCTTCTGCTCTGGCTGAACAGGAGGGGGGGATACTTTGTTTGTGAATATCTCTTAAACCATAAAGGTTTGAGAGATAAGACTTATATCGTTCTTCATGTGTTTTTAATGCCTACAAAATAAAATAAAGATAAAATGAAGTATTACTATCCCTTTAACCCCTTAGTGACGGCCGCGTGCAGACGCGGCCGTCACTTAACGTCCGTCTAACATTTTTTTTTATTTTTTTAAAATAATCCGGAGTCCCCGAACGGCGCGCAGCCGCGCGGGGAGCCGGATTTCCGGGACGTACATGTACGTCCTCTGTCACTAAGTGACAGCCACACAGGACGTACATGTACGTCCTGTGTCATTAAGGGGTTAAATACAATGGGCCATATCCAGTCAGTGCAACAAGTTACAGAGCGGCAAACAAAACAAAACAACCTTGCATTATGCATAGCCTTCACTGACTAGTAAAACAGTAGTCTTTGACGCAGTAAAAAACAGATAATAACTATGATATCGATAGATAGATAGATAGATAGATAGATAGATAGATAGATATTGCCATAATGCCGTATTCTGAAATGACTTGTGCACAGCGGAATAGGAGTAGGAATGACAAGTGACCACTTCATTTTATCCAGTGGATTATGTTCTTTACAAAATATTATGCATTGTCTGCCTTTTTTTTTGTTTGTATTTGTTACAGCCATTTTAGCACTTGCAGGTCATATTTCAACAATGTAAAAAAAAAAAAAAAGAAAATAACATATTCTGGTAAGGATAGTTTTATGATCCAAGAATCCCTTAAAGTATGTCAACTCACACTATATATATATATATATATATATATATATATATATATATATATATAGCTAACTCCTAGAGACTTTGTAGAAAACCAGCGTTAGGTTAGAATTCAAATGCTAGTCCCTGAAACTGGAATTTTGTGTACTTCTATGAAAAAATATAGAAGGTAAGATTACATGGTTTATTTCTCATTCTTTTGTACGTGAAAGGCATAATTTTGCAAAATGGAAAACATTTTTGTCATTTTGTAAAGGTGAATTAATACTAAACTTAGAACTATAAGCATTTGCTAGGGGAATTGCGAAAAAGGTTATTCCTTGTCCTGTATGTACTAAAGGGTTAACCACACGCATTCTGTAGTTAGCCTGTACTTTTATGGTCCTTTATCTTCCTGGTACAGATGGGAAGGGCAAACAGAAACTTTTTATATGGATTACAATCTACCTTCATTACAGAAACGAACTGGACATTGTAACTCACATGCTAGATTGAGGGCTTGCAGGCCACAAACTCAACAGCACTCTTTCAAAAACATAAAATATGCTGTTCCCACCCTACCTAATCCTGAATCATCAACTGGGATGGTCTGAATCCCGAACAAAGGGGCTGTCTATTATACAAGTGAATGTGTAAGGAATGCCTCTTTTATTTTCATCTTGTGAGGAAACACAACAGATGTGGTAAAAACCCCATCACCCCAAAACACCTTGGGACACAGTATGTATATATATTATATATATGTGTGTGTATATATATATATATATATATATATATATATATATATATATATATATACAATCAGCCTGGGCTTACCGGGACGGAACGGCACACAGAGGTATAAGATAAATTCAATTTATTAAAGCAATGCTTCACACCGAACGTTTTCGGTCCTTAACGGACCTTCATCAGGGTAGTGAACATACACAAATGACAGACATTAAATACCTTAACATGGCTTCCTTCGCGCCTAAACTGCTAACCAACATGATGCGACGTGAACCGGAGACCCGGTGACTGACGTCACTACCACGGGCCGCAACTAAAGGCATCTAAACAGGAGCTCAAAAAAATTCCTAATACAGAAATAATTACTCTCCTATTTGCTTGCTATCAAAGAACAAAAATAAAAATCAAACACAAAGATAAAAATAAATACTCACAAGCGTTCAAAATAAACTACCCCTATCAAGGTGAACTTCCCTAATGAAAAATGACCCCATACGTTCCAAAGTAATCACGTGGACCCAAAGCTACGGGTCTCACATCAACGCTCAGGGGAACTCCACTAGGATAAGCTAGAATGTATCAATACAACAGATGGTCATTACAATTAGACAACAATGTATCAGACATCCTACTGTAGCAAAGGAGATGTGCATAAAGTCCCGTAACCATTTCTACGTGTTTAAATCTGACAGAATCTTAATAATACACATCTTCTCCTCCACTGCACGATGGGAGATCTCAAAATAATGACCATTACACTTGATTACTCTCAACATAGTGCATCATATACTGTTATCAAAAATTGACACAT
This sequence comes from Rhinophrynus dorsalis, assembly GCA_037306005.1. Taxonomy (NCBI): domain Eukaryota; kingdom Metazoa; phylum Chordata; class Amphibia; order Anura; family Rhinophrynidae; genus Rhinophrynus; species Rhinophrynus dorsalis. The sequence goes on from CM074721.1 coordinate 206,857,452, forward strand.
TTCTGAAATTAGCCACCGGCTGAAAGCGGCTAAAAGATATTAATGACAAAAACAAGAAACTTGTCTCAAAAACATTTTCCTCCCGTGTAAACAACAAGAGAGCGAGAGAAGCTACTTAGGTCTCTCAATATATTAATCCTAAAGTAAGAGCAGATGAATCGTCATTGAAATGTCAAATATTCATATATATATACATGTGGGTCATCGAACAAATGCAGATAGTCAAGAGTTTTATTCTTCATTGTTAAAATCCATTATATTGGATGTCACAGCAGTTATAAAACCAGCGGCTGGGTGCAAACAGATAGTGGATCATGCCACTCATCTGCCACCTCAAGTGTTGCCACCGTTCATCAAGAGGAAAGTTCACACAGCAAACAGTGGTAACCATTCTTGTCATGGTCCGCTGTTATCTCCTCCGCAATAGTGCCATAATTCAGAGGAAGGAACCAAGTTGCAACTCATGATTTAATCCATTAGGATGCAGAGTGTTCAACTTATAAATAATTTTTGCTTCCATTCGCAATAGTAATTGGCCACGATTGCCTCCTCTTTGCGGTAATTTAACTTGTAGAATTGGCATGAATCTGAATTCCGACAGATTATGTTTTGCCTCTAGGAAATGTCTTGCCACAGGTTGATTCATATTGTCTTTAATATCCCAGGATCCTTCAAGGGCTTTCTTAATTGAGGATTTATGGTTATTGATCCGCTCTTTAATCATATTGATGGTCTTGCCCACATAATAAAGTCCACACGGACAGATTATAAGATAAACCACATATTTGCTCTCACAGTTCAAAAATTCTTTAATTGGGATGGACTTATAGGTGTGCGGATGTTTATAGAACTTTCCAACCAATATGTTCCCACAATTAGTACAGCCCTTGCATCTATAAACCCCAATGGGGCGAGAAAGCCAAGACTTATCCTAAATATACTTGTCCATCGGGTCAGCCCGCACCAACATATCCCTAAGGTTCCTGCCTCTACGGTAGCAAAAAAGCGGAGGGTTCTGGACAAATGAGCCCAAACCCGCATCTCCTGCAAGTATGGGCCACCTGTCCAGAATAGCTCGCTTGATCTTCGGGGATGCGGTTGTATATGTAGTCTGAATACACAACCGCTCTGGCTGCCTGTCACTGTCTGATGAAACATCAGAACTTAACGTAAGTGCCCTATCAAGTTTAGTAGCTTTATCTATTGCAGTCTTCACACTTCTTGGAGAGTATCCTCTCTGACTAAATTTTTCTCCCATTTGTATTAAACTGATCTTCCTAATTTCTGGGTCTGTTGTATTTCTAACAACCCTCATCATCTGCGAAAATGGAAGACCCTCTTTCAAAGGTAATGGATGGTGACTTTTAGCATGCAGGAGGGTGTTGCGATCTGTAGGTTTACTATAGATCTTAGTTTTTAAAAAACCTTCCTGTGCATAAATCGTCAGATCTGGATCTGACGATTTATGCACAGGAAGGTTTTTTAAAAACTAAGATCTATAGTAAACCTACAGATCGCAACACCCTCCTGCATGCTAAAAGTCACCATCCATTACCTTTGAAAGAGGGTCTTCCATTTTCGCAGATGATGAGGGTTGTTAGAAATACAACAGACCCAGAAATTAGGAAGATCAGTTTAATACAAATGGGAGAAAAATTTAGTCAGAGAGGATACTCTCCAAGAAGTGTGAAGACTGCAATAGATAAAGCTACTAAACTTGATAGGGCACTTACGTTAAGTTCTGATGTTTCATCAGACAGTGACAGGCAGCCAGAGCGGTTGTGTATTCAGACTACATATACAACCGCATCCCCGAAGATCAAGCGAGCTATTCTGGACAGGTGGCCCATACTTGCAGGAGATGCGGGTTTGGGCTCATTTGTCCAGAACCCTCCGCTTTTTTGCTACCGTAGAGGCAGGAACCTTAGGGATATGTTGGTGCGGGCTGACCCGATGGACAAGTATATTCAGGATAAGTCTTGGCTTTCTCGCCCCATTGGGGTTTATAGATGCAAGGGCTGTACTAATTGTGGGAACATATTGGTTGGAAAGTTCTATAAACATCCGCACACCTATAAGTCCATCCCAATTAAAGAATTTTTGAACTGTGAGAGCAAATATGTGGTTTATCTTATAATCTGTCCGTGTGGACTTTATTATGTGGGCAAGACCATCAATATGATTAAAGAGCGGATCAATAACCATAAATCCTCAATTAAGAAAGCCCTTGAAGGATCCTGGGATATTAAAGACAATATGAATCAACCTGTGGCAAGACATTTCCTAGAGGCAAAACATAATCTGTCGGAATTCAGATTCATGCCAATTCTACAAGTTAAATTACCGCAAAGAGGAGGCAATCGTGGCCAATTACTATTGCGAATGGAAGCAAAAATTATTTATAAGTTGAACACTCTGCATCCTAATGGATTAAATCATGAGTTGCAACTTGGTTCCTTCCTCTGAATTATGGCACTATTGCGGAGGAGATAACAGTGGACCATGACAAGAATGGTTACCACTGTTTGCTGTGTGAACTTTCCTCTTGATGAACGGTGGCAACACTTGAGGTGGCAGATGAGTGGCATGATCCACTATTTGTTTGCACCCAGCCGCTGGTTTTATAACTGCTGTGACATCCAATATAATGGATTTTAACAATGAAGAATAAAACTCTTGACTATCTGCATTTGTTCGATGACCCACATGTATATATATATGAATATTTGACATTTCAATGACGATTCATCTGCTCTTACTTTAGGATTAATATATTGAGAGACCTAAGTAGCTTCTCTCGCTCTCTTGTTGTTTACACGGGAGGAAAATGTTTTTGAGACAAGTTTCTTGTTTTTGTCATTAATATCTTTTAGCCGCTTTCAGCCGGTGGCTAATTTCAGAAATGTGTCAATTTTTGATAACAGTATATGATGCACTATGTTGAGAGTAATCAAGTGTAATGGTCATTATTTTGAGATCTCCCATCGTGCAGTGGAGGAGAAGATGTGTATTATTAAGATTCTGTCAGATTTAAACACGTAGAAATGGTTACGGGACTTTATGCACATCTCCTTTGCTACAGTAGGATGTCTGATACATTGTTGTCTAATTGTAATGACCATCTGTTGTATTGATACATTCTAGCTTATCCTAGTGGAGTTCCCCTGAGCGTTGATGTGAGACCCGTAGCTTTGGGTCCACGTGATTACTTTGGAACGTATGGGGTCATTTTTCATTAGGGAAGTTCACCTTGATAGGGGTAGTTTATTTTGAACGCTTGTGAGTATTTATTTTTATCTTTGTGTTTGATTTTTATTTTTGTTCTTTGATAGCAAGCAAATAGGAGAGTAATTATTTCTGTATTAGGAATTTTTTTGAGCTCCTGTTTAGATGCCTTTAGTTGCGGCCCGTGGTAGTGACGTCAGTCACCGGGTCTCCGGTTCACGTCGCATCATGTTGGTTAGCAGTTTAGGCGCGAAGGAAGCCATGTTAAGGTATTTAATGTCTGTCATTTGTGTATGTTCACTACCCTGATGAAGGTCCGTTAAGGACCGAAAACGTTCGGTGTGAAGCATTGCTTTAATAAATTGAATTTATCTTATACCTCTGTGTGCCGTTCCGTCCCGGTAAGCCCAGGCTGATTGTATCTATGAATCTTTATGGGATGTGCACCGGACTTCTGGTGTTTTGTTTATAATTTGAGTGCCACTGCCTTATTGGTTTCTTGTCCTATATATATATATATATATAATATGTTTTCTGCATTTAATCCTTTTATCTTTATAACTGTTTTTGCCTATATGTTTTATGACATATATATCTACAATATGCACTGTGAACCTTTTTATCATATCCTATATAATAATTTGCTAAATGTGTGTTTGTCAGAAGCCGTCATGCACAGTAGAAAAGGCTGAGCGTGCTGCAGTCATGCGCACTACAGACTGCCCGTGCCGCGGCTGATAACGGAGCGGGACTGTGAATTCAGACCGTAGTCCTCTCTGCGCACTGACTGCGGTCTGAATTCAGAGCGCCCCGCTCCGCATCAGCCACTGTGTGGGTAGTCTCTACTGTGCATGACTGCACCTCGGCCGTTGCTGCCTGGCACTGTTGCCTGTGTACACGGGCTCTTCAACTAGTGAAGTCAATAATTTAATCAGTTATATCCTTGTGCTTTCTAGCAATCTTTTATCTATGGAAGACATAGCTACTGTGACAATACCTTTTTATTTCATTTTAAGGTTTGTCTGAGTCTGATCATACTTGGGGGGGGGGGTAAACTAAGCCTCCTTAATGCTCTAATAAACAAATGTGATATGGTGATGGCATCTAGTGATAGTCATAGTCTATATGTAGGTACAAAGGAGTGTTAGAGTGGCAAACTAGGCATCTGATTTGCAGTAACCTTTCATACTCTCCAATGGTATGGGTGGGCCAATAAGCTGCTTCTCATTCACATTATTTGACTTTCAACTTAAAAAAAAAGAACTTTTTTTTCATTCTGGGTAAAAAGGCCTGGTCGTATTAGTGTGAGTCGTGCTGAAAAATAAGTGTGTGACATATGTCGGAAAAACCCCTAAAGTTATCAGTTGGCTGGAACGACGAAAAAGTGTGAAAACACTCTTAGCACATGAGGAAGTTAAATGGCTTAACAGTGAAGTGGATAACATTGTTTAAACTTAGAATGGCTGATATTTTAAGGGGGACTTAAAGGATAGTAAGTTTCATAATAAAAGCAGCTGTAATTAATCATCATAGTATTTGGGCCATGGAGAGTGTTATTTCAATTCGGTCAGAGTTGCAGTTCAAGAGTAATTGAATGATAAAGTATCCACCTCCAGCCCCTTTTACTGATATAACACTACTCAGCCAAAGCAGAAGGGAGGTGCCCAGGTAGATTGCAGAGAGGGGAAATCTTCAATTAAGATAAGGAAAAAAGCTGAAAAACCTATCAAGGGGAGAGGGTTTTCATTTTGTTCTCACAGTAAGAAGATTGACCCTTGCTGTGAACTGTCTGGTCTGTGGACCAGATTCCATATCTGAGGTGAGCAGTGTTACATCAATAAAAGGGAAGCGAGGGGGAAACTTTATCATTCAATTACTCTTGAACTACAACTCTCACAGTATTGAAATAACACTCTCCATGGTTCAAATTTGTAGGAAGATTGATTGGAGCTGCTGTTTTTGTGAAACATTACTATCACTTTAAGTAATTCTGCAGCAAACCAGCATCATCATCTTATAGGATAAATAAGTATTCCAAGTGACCTAAATTTGGTTTTTAACCCCGTTGAATGCTAGAGGCATCTCCAGAGCACTGACTTGCAATGCATTGGAGACCTCTCTAGCATTTATATTGTTAAAATCCCAGGATTTTATAAATGATGATTACTATGGTGCTGCTGCTTTGCTCTATGAGCCTCCAAAATATGTTTTTTTAACCTTCAAACTTGTCATTGTTCTATTACTACCAAAAACAGTGTTTTGTTGGGCAAATATCTGTGTGAACAGAATTATCAATTTTGCTGCATATAAAATAGATTTAAAAAAGCTGAATGAGAAGTAGATATAATTTACATTGTTTCTGTATATTTGTATTAAGGCTTTTTAATAAATTAATATTTTCTTATTACAGTGCCCAGTGCTCCCAGAGATGTTACTCTTCTAAATGTCTATTCTTCAAGTGTAACTTTAAGGTGGACTAGCCCAGTCAGTACAAATGGCTACATAAGGAACTACAAAATCACAGTACAACTACGTTCTACTGAATGCCATGATTGGGATCATATTTATTGTACTGATGTTGGTCAGGATTTTTATTCATTTGAAGATCATAGCATTCATGAAAAGACAATATATGGATTGAAGAAATTCAGATGGTATAGATTTAAAATTAGTGCCAGCACAAGTGCTGGATATGGTGTTCCATCACCATGGATTTATACACAGACATTATCTGGTCGTAAGTGACAGAGACCTTATACTTTAATTGCTAGCAAAAAATAGAAAATAACAACACTTACTTAAAACTAATACAAATTATTCTATCATTGGCCTGTTTACTTATATATATTAACACAATTAACAGTTTTTGCTTTTTTACTAACATTCAGCAGAAAGAAAATTATTCATTGTTTTGTCTATATAAGCTGGAAAAAATCGTAGTTGTTTTTAAGTAATAAGTGTTAGTTCTTATAGCTAAAAATGGCTTAGATTCCATTCCAGCTGATATGTGTTCATACTGACTTTATCTTTCAAATCCCCATTGATGTTTATGCTGACATTGGTAGCTAAAAACACCTTGATAAATGTATCAACTACAATACATCCCAGGCCTATATTTTTAGTGCATGAATTGTGTATACCTGTAGCATGAGATCAGGAATGTAAGTCTATTTCTCAAATGTGCTAATCCAGGTTTATACATTTATATGTATAAATCAGACATAATAAAATATGTATATCTGGGATGTGCAATTGTTAGCCCAACTCAGCAAACAAGGCCAACAAGAACTGTTACATAGTCCATGTCTAAAACACCTTACAAGATCACCTGACAGTGAAACACAAATTCGTATTGGTGGCCCTCTATACAGGTTCTTGTCTTTTAGTCATAAATTAATTATATTTAGGACTTTAAGGGGAAATAAGCACATTGAGACAAGTGTTTTTAAAATACTTTGACCTCTTGTATCCTGAATTGCAATATGTCACAACAAATGTCTTCTCCATATTGCCAGGGCATAACTACTTGCAAGTACGAAGTAGAGTCTATGGTTCACCTCCCTTTGTATAACCAAAGCAATGACAGCGAGAACTGAGCATGTTGATTAATTATTATTCTCAAACAACCTCCCGTTTTTGTTTTGTCATCTGTTACCATTATCAAAAGTACAGTCTTTCACAACTTCTCTCTCTTCCCCTCTGTCTCTCTTTCTCCATCTCTCTCACTTCCCCATGTATAATTATATATACATGTTTGTTTAAACTATATGGTGTATTATTGAATATATTACATTATTATGAAGAGTATATAAAATAAACTTTTGCTTGAGACATAATTTAGTGGGGAATAGGAATAAAGTCAGAAGTGGAGCAGTTCTGGGGTTATGCACCATATCTAACAAATCAATAATCCCTTAAGTGAGTGTATGTTTTGTTTTTCACTTGGAGGAGATGAACTAAGGTGAGATAAAGGTATGATAAAGATAAGATAAAAACTCCAGTGAGATAACTCTTTAGTTTATAGGAATGTTATTCCACTGAACATATTGCTCTATGATCTCTCAAGCTGGAGATATCTGGAGATAGAATAACATTATAATTGTAGAGTTTATCTCACTTTTATCATGCATTAGTTCATACATCCCCATTGCTCTACATTTACATATGACCTAGTGTCTTAGTCCACTGTTAATTGTGTTATATGGCTCTGAATGCACATTGTGTTGGCCACATACAGTTGTAACTCATTATAGTTCATGGGTTATACTGCACTAAGGTGTGATAAAGGTGAGATAAATTCTCCAGTGTGATACACTCACTCCATTTCATGGAGACTATGCACTAAGATCTCATATGCTCCACAGAATAACATAGGAATGGGAGAGTTTATCTCAGTGGACAATTGATCTCTCCTTCCTTTTTCACAACTTAGTGCATCACCCCCTAGAATTTATATTCAAAACTTAAATAAATGTGTGATAAACTCTCCAGTGATATTCTAAAGACATTCTATGGATGCTGAACTTAGACAACTCTTAGTGCATAGACTCCATATAATAAGTTATTAGAACTTTAAAAAATGAAGGCTGATAAAACAAATCCACATATTCTCATCTATTTAAATGTCCTTTTAAACCCATAAATTCTTGGGAGATCTCCACTCACTTCTTTTTAATGCTTTTAGCACTGAAGACGTTAAAAGCCTTCTTTTAATTTTATTTGTCCCCTGTGGTGCAGTTGATTTGACCCAGAATTTCTCTGGGGTGAGATGCACTAAAGGGCCAGTGTGGAGATATGGAGGCCAAGTGGTGGCACTCAGATGTCTTCACCATAAAATCCCTGTGAATCCACCACCAATCCTTCACAATCCGCTGACATCACCATTAAGCCTCTATGCCTTTCACAGGTTTACTATTTTTTTTTAACAATAGCTCATTTCATATAAAAATGCAGTTTAATGATCCATTGTCATATTCATGTGAGTGTGTTTACAAACTAAAGTGGCACATCACCACATTCACTAAACTCCGATAACAGCCTTTGCTGTCAGAGTTCATAGTCCCAAAATTGACAACCTGTTTGTCTCTTCTAAAGAGACAGACAGTCCCCTGACCTGCCCAAATGAGGTTTCATAGTTATGACAAATTATTTGGGAATTATTAGAAAGGCTAAAATGATTTTGAGTAAAGACACTTTATTTTGAAGTTGCCATAATGGAATTATTTAAATACATAAAAAATAATGTACAGATTAATACAATTAATTACAATGGATCCCTTTTAATAATAATCTTCTTTAAGAGTAAATGGACTTTGGTAGTAAACTATAGATATCAGTTAATATGCTTTGATTCTTTAGCAGATATTCACAGTTCAGTGATAATAAATTAGTTTTAGGAAATCATTGAATAGTACACCCTTATTATGAGTAATAGCCATGTTGATTTCCTGTGCTTCATTTCAAGTCCAAAACCTAAATGATGGGTAATCCAGATTCTTTATACAGAGAACACACTTTACAGCTACCTTAGCATCAGGACACAGATGGATTGCAAAGATGACCCTGACCTCTATAAGACCCACATTCCCGTGCACGGATAGAAGCATGTTAATCAGGAAATGATGGTTGTTAGTTACAGAAAATGCATTATTATGGAAACCAGGACAAAAGTACTTATGAGAGGAAGCGATTGGATTATGAGAATAGAGAGATGGCTCATCCTTAGTCAGTAAAATGCTATGATTTATAAAAGCTACACCAATTTCTTTCTAAACGTTTTAACACACAAAACAATAAATCAGTATGTGATTTTGTTAGAGAAATAACACTACTGAACAATTCATTGATTATGCTTGTTCTCACACTAAAAAAGCACAAACAGAAGAAAAACACAGGAAAGCCGATGAATTAATAAGAACTTGAGAGGTTCTGGGGCAAACCAGCTGTACCATGTGTGTGTGTGTGTGTGGGGGGGTAACCTTTCCTTGCCTGCCAATGTTATAAATGGTGTTTGTTGTTTGTAACCCTTGAATGCTAGGGAGTTCTCCAGTACATTGATTTGCAATACACTGAAAAGCTCTCTTCCGTTTAAGGGGTTAAACATGCATTTTAACTCAATGTGAATTTTATTTTATCCCTGTAGTGCAGTTGGTTTGCACCAGAATCACTCCAGTGGGGGAAATGAGCCAATGCAATAGCAAAGTGTGCCTGGCGATGTGTGGTGATCACCGTAGAGAATAGGACACACTTCTCCATATGCAATACCAATTAACTGTACAAAGTGAGGGGAAGACACTTTAATCATTAGCATGTAGGGTTGGAGTATTGCTGTCTATGTGTCAGATAGTGACACAAGAATTCCGGCAGTCCTCCCTTAGCCCTTTGGTAATCCAGATCCATGTGTGGGAGGTTGCAATACAATGCTAGATGTGTACACATTCAATTGACAGCTCAGAATTCCTTTGTTGTCAAGCTGCATCTTCCTGAATTAAATTCAGCTGAAGCATCCTACAGTTCATGACCTGATATTCTTTGATGAAGGAGTAATGTTAATCTGTTTATTGCCAACTCCCACAAAATTAGTAACATCCACTAAACTTACAATTTACATATATTTTAACCCTGGTCTTGCTGATCATATAAATACAATGGAGCATCTAAATCAGAGGCCAAGGAAATCCTTTTAACTTTGTGTGGGAGGTAGGTTGCAAACAATCCAGAAAACCACTCGCTACAGCTCCCATAGCCACTTTTGTCATAGAGTGAATGCACTAATTCTCCATTACACTTGGCACTAAAATCACGTACCTGCATTTCATGGGTATGTACTAACTAGAGTACATGATCATTACACTGCATATCAGTGCACTCATTCTGCAATCACTAAGGATTTCATGCAAATTCTGAACACATCTCATGCATAGGGAAATGCAGTAATTTGACAGGGATTTCTCCTGTTTTTTATTAGAATATAAAGATAAGCCACAAAACACTAAATGACCAGAAATACCCATACTCTTCCCCACTCCTTTCCCCTTGGTGCAGGGGTGTCACGGTTCCCAGGAATAAACCAAGAGTCAGTACAGTAAAGTAAAACAATCTTTTATTAGAATAATAACAGGAATGTACGTAAACAGATAACACACAGAGGGTGATCAAAGAGGCAAGCACTGTATCAGAAATAGCAGTCTGCCAATAGATCCACCACACTGTTCAAGACTAGGCCTCAGCCCACTGGAGCCTCGAGGTAATTCGGAACGCCCAAAGGACTAGCACTGACTCAGTCTGCAGTCAGTCTAGGAGTCTGATAGAGTCCCAGATCTGCTCTAGGATGGATGTTTGTGGAATGGGGACCGACACACTGAAGAAACAGACAGAGCCCCTAGTCAGCACCAGACAGGATAGTCAGACAAGCCGGGTCATACACGGAGCAAGTAGTCAGCCAGAGCCACAGGTTTGCACCAGATAGGATATCCACTGAAGCGTTGGTATGCTGGAAGCACAGTGGACAGAGCCTAAAGTCAACACCAGAGTGGGTAGTCAGACAAGCCAGGTTATACACGGAGCGGTTAGTCAGCCAGTGCCACAGATTTGCACCAGAAAGGATGTCTAAGCCAAATCAGAATGCACAAGGAGAATTGACAGACAGAGCCACAGGTCAACACCAGAATCGATGGACAGACAGGCCGGGTCATACACAGTTTAGGTAGTCAGCCAGAGCCACAGGTCCACACCAGACTGGGTGTCCACTACACAATGGGAGCAGGCAAAAGAGTAGTCAGACAGAGCCACGGGTCATCACCAGAATGGATGGTCAGACAAGCCAGGTCATACACAGACCCCAAGGGAAACAGAACTGTATTGTACAACAACACAAGGGCAACTGAGCCAAGACTCAGTCTGCCCTTTAAACCCCTCCTCAGGAAGTAGGTAGGAGGAGCAACTCAGGGGGAGGAAGTAGGTCGGAGGAGACTACAGGAAGCAAACACATAAAACAGAGGCCTGCTGCATGCTTGAAGCCTCGCACCTGCAGATGACGCTGAAACCAAGGTAAGTTGTAACAAGGGGGTGCAATAATGAGAATATGCAGGTGCAGCCTACAATTTCTATACCAATTTTAGAGCATACTCATATAAGTATATTCCCAAAGATAGGTTAGCCGATTATATATATTATTAATAAAGGCAAAACAGTCTAGAGCAGGGTTGGACAACCTACAGCACTGCCACTTCTATTTGAGAACAATTTCTATCATCCTCTGCTGGCTGTTGGGAATTGTAGTCCAGAAGTAGCTTGAGGGCTGCAGCATGCCCACCTCTGTCTTAGTGAGAAGATTGGCTATGGTCCTGGTGGCCAACACATTTCTGGACACTTTTATAAAATGCATGATTAATTGAAGCTAAAATTCTAGTTGCTTTTTTTAAAAACACACTACAATTTCCAAACTTTACAGCTGTTTAGGGAGTTATTCTATGCTCTTGACCCATGGTACAGAAGACCAGAGATTAGCTTTATTGTGGTACATAATCTTTTTTTTCATTGGGTTGATTCTGGTTTTGTACAAACTGATTCAAAGCAAACACACACACACATACAAACACCTACTTAAATGCACGCATACACACACACACACACATACACACCAATCCAGCTGTCCTCACTTGTTCTCATGACTAATAGTAACTTGCTCCAGTAGTCCTACCTTGTTCAAGCAAGTAGTAACAAGTTGACTCTCCAGTTCATATTGACTAGAATGGAATGATGGGAGTTGTAGTCTGGGTGCAGCTTGGGGCCCTCACTTTACCGTTGCTATGGCTACTAATGAAAGAGACGAGGCTGGTGGTGGTCAGTATGTATGGTTTTCTGGCTAATGTGGGGCAAGACTGGAGTAGGGGTTAGTATGTGTGGTTCCTTGGCTAGTATGAGACTATGTTGGTTCTATGGCTACCAGTACAGTGTGACAAGGCTTGGGGGGTCCAAATGTATGTATATTTTTCACATTTTTCTCTGTTAAAGGTTTTCCCCCATCCCTATATATGACTTCAAAGGTATAAGCTTAAAATTCCTGTTTATGTTAATGCATTAAATCTGTATTATAGAAACAGTAAATACAGGACAGTTATAGTAGGATTTTCAGTTACAAGTTAAATACATATTTAAAAATATGCTTCATCAATTGACTCAGCATTCCATGTCTCAATAGCACTAATGAATTTAGCAAATTCCATCATGCTTATTTTCACAGCAACCTAACATCCCTTCCACTGATTAACCAATACACTACCTTTCTGATTATTTTGTACTGCAGAATTTGATGTGCATTTTTGTATCCTTCATGACTGACTGAAAAACAATTTAACCATCATTACTGTTTTAGTAAACTATTTTATGAGTAATATTTAAAATTAAAGTGATACTTCTTTGAAATATAAATTAGTAAATGAAAACAAATATATTTGACATCTTTTATAGCTGTAGATGGACCTCCAGAAAATGTCACTGTAAAAGCCACATCACATGAAAGCATTCATATCATCTGGAAAGAGCCATCAATCATCACTGGACCAACATCATACATAATCAATGTGTCCTCGGTAAGAAAATGTTTTGCTTATTGTTCATTTGAACTATTGAGATTAATTAAAAATGTAAAGTAAAATTAAATAAAATTAAGGGATAGATTTTACATATGGCAAATGAACCTTAATACCCACATAAATACCCATGTGACTTTTATATACATTTTCAGCATGATAATTCTTAACCCTTTGAGAGCCAGAGGCATACATAACACATTGCTTAGCAATGAGCTGCGTACCGCGCTGACACTGAAAGGGTTAAGGTCATTCCTGCAGTAATGTCTCACAAAAACAGCAGATGTGGAACCTGGCCACTTGGCCAGACAGATCACAGCAAGGAACAATCTTCTTACTGTGAGAACAATGAAATCCCTGCCCCCATTGACAGGATTTTAAGGTTTTTCCCTTATCTTAATTGAAGATTGTCCCTCTCTTCAATCTACCTGGACACCACCCTGCTGCTCTGAGCAGTGTTACATCAGTAAAAGGGGTGGGAGGGAGATACTTTATCATTCAATTACTCTTGAACTACAACTCTGACAGTATTGAAATAACACTCTCCATGGCCCAAATGCTATGAAGATTAATTGGAGATGATTTTTTTTGTGAAACATTACTATTCCTTAAGGGCCTTAGTTAATAAGCTGGAAAGGAGCAATTCTAAGCAAGAACCATAGGGAAGAAATATAAATGTTCACTGATTTAAATGGGGCTTTTGTCTGTATAAGAGCCTAAAAAGATCACTTGCTGGCAATCTGGAAAAAAGTGTTCATTGTGGAATACCAAAGAAACGTGTCACTTATTAACCCTTTGGGTGTAGGTAGGTTTCCAACACATTGGGGGAGATTCACTAAGCAGTGATAACGAGGTGACAAACAGCAGATGACTTCTCCAGTTTGTCGCTTCTCCAGTTCCTATGTTATTCTATGGAGCCTATGCACTAAGATTTCTTAAAGGAGCAGTAAACTTTTTTTTATGAAAAAATATATATTGTAGGGATTTTCCTATAGAGTAAGATAAAGGTACTCCCACTGCTGAGAGATTTATATTTCCAGAGTTATTGCAGTTTAAACTCATGTTTTTTTTTACATTAGCATGGCCCTCTAGAGGTCAAATTCTAATTAGATTTCCTGTTAGAGTCTAATGGAGAAGAAAGTCAGAGACATACAGTTCTCCATAGAATGTGTTAGAAACTGCTGAGTAACTTCCTATCAGTTAGAACTATCAGGAAGTAAACACAGTAAATTCACTTCCTGTCAGTTAGAACTGTCAGGAAGTAAACACAGTACATTAACTTCCTGGTTATTTAAACTGCTATAATTTTTGAATAAAACACCTGACAGCGATGGGAGTGACCTTGTTTTATTCAGCAGGAAATGCTCTATAAAATATGTGTTTCCATAAATAAAAGTTTACTGCTCCTTTAAACTTTGGACATCTTAGTGAATAGGCTCCATAGAATAACATAGGAACTGGAGAAGTGATAAACTGGAGAAATCATCACCGCTTAGTGAATCTCCCCCATTGTGGTGCAATGCATTGCCTGCCATTCAGGTACTTCAAGGGTTAAAACTCTGATATTCCTACTGCTGGGAGAAATTTCATTCATAGAGCAAAGCTACAGGTTTGAACCCTTTCGGTGCCAGAGGTGTACACAGCGCATTGCTAATGCAGTGTATTCATGAACTGTGTATTTTATTGTGTCACTCTTGCTATTGGAGTACATGCAGTAACAAGAGCCATGTGCTTTGTATTGTAATAACTTTTGAATTATGCATCTTCCAAAAGAGCCATGTGCTTTGTATTGTAATAACTTTCGAATGATGCATCTTCCAGCAGAGAGAGTACCTTTGTTTTGTTCAGCATAAACAAAGGATATATACAAAATAGACATATTCATATTAACCCTTTGGGAGATATCCAAATTGAGTTGGATACCTCTCTAGAGCTCAAAAGGTTAAGCAGTAATTTTCTTTTCATAACAATAAGTTGCACAGACACATTTCTGAGTAGAAAACACTATACTTAGTTCCACCCAGTATTCCAGTCATCTGTAGTCAGGTTAGAAGTCCCTTTGTATCCATAAGACACAGCTTAGTTCATGTCACCTGTGTGAGGCTCAATCAGGAGTAAGGTGACCACACATCCTGGAATGCCTGGGACCGTCTCTTAACTTTGCCCTGTGTCCTGCATCCAGAATCATACCTCCCCGGGACAATTAAAGAGTCCCGGAATCAATAGAGTCCATTGTCAGCCCTGTTCTGTGAGCCCTGTTCTGCATGGTGCTGCCAGGCCAGCTCATTCATAGCCTACAACATATGCAGGCTGCACACACCACCACACCAGCCAATTAAGGGAGAGGATTTGCACAATGTTCCTCTCCCATTAGCTGGCTGGTCTGTGTTCGTGTGAAGTGGTATGCACGCTGACGCATGCATGCCATGTGAGTACAAATTAGCAGTGAGAGTGACAGTGTCTCTGGGAGCAGTGAGACAGCTGCAGATGCGGTAGGAAGATGGAAGGGAAGTTGCTACAGAAGAGGAGAGAGCTGGATTGGAAGAGTGATGAACAGTGCACGCTGCAGTGTCTGACTCCCGCGTGAGTGGCTCCTGCCGACTGGCAGCGCTGACAGTGGCTTCCTCCTGGCTTAGTCCTGAGCCCTGACACTGAGAGTAAGTGTAAGTTAATAACCACTGCAGTAACGACGATCAGACTGAGTCTGAGACTGTCAGTATTCAATCAAGAAAAACATTACTATACACACACATAGCCTTACTAC
This sequence comes from Rhinophrynus dorsalis, assembly GCA_037306005.1. NCBI lineage: Eukaryota > Metazoa > Chordata > Amphibia > Anura > Rhinophrynidae > Rhinophrynus > Rhinophrynus dorsalis. The sequence goes on from CM074721.1 coordinate 206,873,034, forward strand.
ATTAATAAGCATAGCATACACTTTGGGCAACTTACTCACTGTCTGCAACATACGCACCAGTAGGATGACAACATGTCCTGGAATGGCAGATTGGAAATGTGGTCGCCCTAATCAGGAAATGGTCCAATTAATGTAGGACAGAATAATATCAAAGAGTGAGGTTCCGTTTATAAACCCAACATGCTTTTTTATGTGCTGAGCACTTCCAATGAGGTAGATTAGAGGTGGTCAGAGTATGGACCTTAGTATTCAATAGCAGTGCTATGTGTCAGAGGGTTACAAATAAATGTTAGTGATACTTTAAAGGGATAGTAATGTTTCACAAAAACAGCAGCTCCAATTAATCTTTTTAGAATTTGGGCCATGGAGAGTGTTATTTCAATACTGTCAGAGTTGTGGTTCAAGAGTAATTGAAGGATAAAGTTTCCCCTCCCGCCCCTTTTACCTAGTGTAAGCCATCTCTTCTCAGATGTGGAATCTGGTTGTAAGACCAGACAGATAGCAGCAGGGGACAATCTTCTTCCTATGAGAACAATGAAAGCCCTGCCCCCCTTGACAAGTTTTTAAGGTTTTTCCCTTATCTTAATTGAAGATTGTCCTTCTCTGCAGTCTGTCTGGGCACCTCCCTTCTGCTCTGGCTGAGCAGTGTTACATCAGTAAAAGGGGTGGGAGGGGGATACTTTGTCATTGAATTACTCTGGAACTACAACTCTGACAGAATTGAAATAACACTCTCCAAAGTCCAAATACTATGATGATTAATTAGAGCTGCTTTTATTATGAAACATTACTATCCCTTTAATGTAACTAATACTGTGAGCAATATATCCATTGTATGTAACAATGTACATCTAGAACAGGAGTAGGTAACCACCATTGGGTTTTTGTGGATATCAGCAGCTGTACTTTCCAACAGCTGAAGAGCCAAATGTTTGCTAGCATTGATCTAGAGCCAGGATGAACAAACTAAGGAACTGAAATTGGGAAGGGGGACAGAGAACTGGTTGCAGAAAGGAGCTGTTTACCTTGAAATGTACCCCCTCCTGCTATATTCAGTTTTAACTCTTTGAGTGCCAGAGGCGTGCGCAAAGCTCAGAGGGTTAATATAATTGTATGAATCATGCCTTGGCTGTCTGGTGCAGAAATGATATGCACATCACTGTAACCTTTGCAATACCTCAGTAACACATAGGTTTACTATAAAATGATTGGCTTCTTGGTGAGTCTTTTTTTAAAAGTGGCATTCAGTATAAATAAAATATTAGACCTTGTCTCTCATTTGATCTATATTTTAACCCAGACAGTTAATATGCACAGTTAACACTTTCAGTTCCACACGGATATGCAATGCATTGGTCTGTAATACGTTGCACATCCTCGTGGCACTCAGATGGTTAAAAGGCATTGTGGCTGATGTGCTAAAAGTATTTGCACAGTTCTAGAGCACATAAAACACTCTCAACTGCCAGTGAAATAAATGGGGCTTTTAACCTCTTGAATGATAATGGTTGGCAGTGCATTACATTGCAAAATGTTGGAGGCTTCTCCAGCAATCAAAGAGGTTAAAATCCCCATTTAAATAAATGGAATCTACGCTGCAGTTGATTTGTCCCTAGAATTGCTCAAGGTCTTCAAAGCACATCAGCCATGACTTGTCCTGCATTAAGTTGAGAGACAGGATAAGTGGTAACAAAGCATAGGTGGCTTCTGAGATAACAGGACATTCTAATTAAAAAAAAGCTGGAAATGGAGAAGATAATATGGCATACAGGAAATAGGAGAAAAGAGGGCTGGTTTAATTAAAAAGGATTAAGTACTAGAAAAAGGGAGATGAAAAACAGACAAATTATAAAGATTAGATGGAAAAAATGAGAGAAGATAAGGAAGAGTGTGGATGATTCATATCTGATATCTATACATTGCAGGAGAGACTTAAAACCCTTTAGGGACCAGAAAAGTGTTCAAGGCATTGCAAAGTAATACTTTGTGTACACCTAAGGTCTAAAGGGTTAACCCGCTTTGATAACAGAGAGAACTCCAGCACCTTAAAAAGCAATGTAATGGTGACCTCTTTAGCTTGGAAGGAGTTATTCAAACAAACGGTTTAAAATGATATTGCTGTCACCCTGCACTTCATCATGTGCTCTTCTCTTCATATGTCTGTAATATTGCACACTTCGGTGCATAGTCATTTCCATTTAGGCACATAGGGCAGTATGCACAAAGATGAGGAGGAGCAATGCTGGAGTGAACCAACTACATAATAAGGGGCAAATTGAAATTCTTATACATTTAACTTGGATGTTTACCTCCTTGAATGTTACAGGGGTATCCAATACATTGTAAAGCATTCAAATGCTTAAAAGCCCTATTTAAATCAATGACAACTTGCGAAATTCATACTTACCTCTTAGGGTGCTGTTCCTTTGCCACATAGTTGGTTCTCTTTAGTTTTCTGCAAATGGCCCTAGTGAACATTTAGGTGCACGTATGTACATATTAAGATGCATGTTATGTGCACATCTAGGTGCACCATATATTCACTTTTAGGTTCTTGGTATGTACACATTAAAGGAGCAGTAAACTTTTTTTATGAAAACATATTTTACAGAGCATTTCCTGCTGTATAAAACAAGGTCACGCTGTCAGATGTTTTATTCAAAATGTATAGCAGTTTAAATAATCATGAAGTGAATTTACTGTGTTTACTTCCTGGAAGTTCTAACTGACAGGAAGTGACAGGCAGTTTCTATCACATTCTGTGGAGAACTGTATGTCTCTGACTTTTCTGACTTTCCTCTCCATTAGAATGTAACAGGAAATCTAATTAGAATGTGACCACTAGAGGGCACTGCTAATGTAAAAAAACATGGGTTTAAACTGTAATAACTCTGGAAATATAAATCTCTCGGCAGTGGGAGTACCCTTATTTTACTCAATAGGAAAATCCCTACAATATATATTTTTTCATAAAAAAAAGTTTACTGCTCCTTAAAGGTGCACAGTTTGTACACGTTTAGGTGTTCGGTATCTACACATTAAGTGCATGTATGTACATATTAAGATGCATGTTATGTACACATGTGGGTGCACTGTATGCACACATTAAGGCGCACTGTTTGTACACATCTAAGTGCACAGTATGTTAACTTTTAGGTTCTTGGTATGTACACATTAAGGTGCACGGTATGTACACACGTTTAGGAGCATGATATGTACACATCATGGTGCACAGTATGTGCACATTATAGTACACAGCATGCACACATTTAGGCACACAGTATGTACACATTAAGTTGCACAGCATGCACACATTAAGGGGCACAGTATGTACACATTTAGGCGCAAGGTATGTATGTACACATTAAGGTGGATGGTATGCACACATTTAGGTGCACAGAGCTCTCTCAGTATATTGAAAAAGAAGACACATACAGTACAATAACATAACATGCATCTAATAAAAATATAATAATATGTGTGAATTGAACTCTAGGGAACAATATTCCTTCAAATCCAAAATTCCACAGGCATTCTGAGCAACACATCATTACAAACCTATTAGCACCTGAACTCTCATGTCAGTCACCTTCAAGATTTGTTTAGTATTTTACAGGAAACAGTAAATCAGGATTAGTGCTTTGTCTTAACACTAAGGGCCATATGAAGAAAGTAAGATGAGCAATTCAGGAGCACCATAGGGGAAATACAAATTCCCACAGTTTGTATTGGTTTAAATGAGGCCCTGCATTGAGTTGGAGACCTCTTCAACATTTAAGACGCTAATAGCTCCCTTTAACCCTTTGAGAGGTACATAACACATTGCAAAGCAATGCACTGGCACACAAAGGATTAAATCAGTGGGAATTTGTAAGTATTTTATCCAGAAAACAAAAAATGAGCAATTTTGGTGCATAGAGAATTAATTCCTACAATTCCCTATGATTTAAATAGGGCTTTTAACCTCTTAAATGCTAGCATGCAAGGGGATAAAATCCACATTTAAATCATTCAGACTTCTTTTAACCCTTTGAGTGCCAGAGAGGTACACAATGTGTTGCATACCTCTCTGACACAAAAAGGGTTAAGTCCCATATAGAGCAGTTGATTTGCCCCAGAATCTCTGCTTTACATCCTCTTGACTACAGATGTAGTATGCTGTATGCTATAGTCACCCATGTTCAAGGCATAATAGTCCAGCAAAGGACCTTTCCCAGTGGGTGACATAAACTACTCCCATTTGAAAGGGTCCTAAAAGTTGTATTGTGTTTTTTTTACTAGTTTTAAAATGTTGTTTGATTTAAATGGCAAAGTCTCTCCTATTTACTATTTAGAATACAACCCTGTGTGTCTCACCCATAAACTCCTGGACTGCATGTGCAGTCCCCATTGACCTGCTGTATTGAGCTTTCAAGCTCAGAGTGTCTATGGGAGACATCATCACACAGGACAGGAACTTCAGTGTATCAATTCAGTCTCTTGTGGGCATTGGGTCTCTTAGACCCTTGTGCTTTCTCTTTGGTCCACATTAAGGGGTTAAGCAAAGAGCGCCTGTTTAGCACATCAGAAGCTTCAGTGGACGCTGACTCTCAGTGGGGATAAACTACCACATCTGTCAAAGGAGGAAAAAAAAGGCTTGTACAAATCTAATACCATAGCAGCTGCTTTCAATACACACTTTCCCCCCCAAGGAAAACTACTGTACAGCTACCTAATCTACTTATAAAAAATACACATTGAAACAATATTGTAAAACGTGAAGTCTTATAGCCAGGGCACTAAAGTGATATGATTTTGGGATTCACTGATTCAGTGTCTGGACATACCTCCCACCAACACAAATGGTTTGCTGCCCTGACAGCCCTTATGTGTGGTATTCTTATGTACAGAAATAGGCTCATTTTAACCCCTTGGATGCTATAGTGCTTTCCAATGCATTGCAGTGGAGACCTCTCTTGGATTCACAAGACTATTGCATGCTGATTTCTGTTCTATTAATTTGTTTGTACAGATTAGTTCAAGTCTGAGTTGAAATAATAAGACACCTATCTTTAGTAAAAGAAGGTTCCATATTAAAGGAACAGTCAACTCTAAACTTCTAATCTAATTAAAGACTGCCTATGTGCCCCTGCCTACTGCTAGTATCTCAGGGGTTAATACTTAACTCACATGCTGATCACGTACCGTATCATGTAGGCTAGGGAGAAGCAGCCCCTAACTTCTAATTCTGATTGGCGGCCGGTGCTGTGGAAGGACCCATAGAACCAGTGCTCTTGCTCGGGGTAGAATTCCTGAGGGAGCAGATGTGAGACTCAGTTTTAGGACACTGGATAGTATAATGCTAGCATGAGTATTTAAAATTATAGCTATTTTGATTTGACATTATCTGCATGTGGATAATATTTTAAGTTAAATTGTAGATACTTTTTATTATTTTGTTTTCACCTTCACCCATTTTTTTGCACTTTTATGTCCCTGGCAGTAAACTCCTTGGATTGTTGTTTCTAGAGCGTTATCTGGTCAGTAATCCTTCAAAGCAGGACAGTGATATAATGTACCACTATCCCTGTGGTACTGAGTGTTCTGTATGTTGTCGTTTTACATTGTATCACTATACGTTTTGTTCACACTCTTTGGCAGAAAACTCTCTGGGAACAGATCCAGTGAGCTCAATGTCTAGGGCATTAAAATAAAAGGAAAGTTTAAGTAAATAAATACATATATACATACATACACACAGATATAAAAATGATAGGCAATTTGACCTTACGTGTCTCTACTTGAAATCCTATGTCTGCATTTCTGCTGTGATTGAAGCAAAGGCAGGACCAAAACATTTGAGGTAGTTGCAGTGCATTATGGGTCTTACATTTCATTCTGCCTTTGGTGCTTAACCCTTTGAGTGCTGGAGCATTATCGACTCAAAGGGTTAACATTTGTACATGCTCTGATACATCTTCTGTGCTTCTCAGATTGAATAGCCTATGGATAATGGCAGGAATAATTGTTTTAACTTGCAAGCAACCTTTATGGCATAGGGGAGAAACAGCAATATGAAGAGGTATGGAACAGAAGGATTTTACCTTTCGGATGCTAAAGATGTCACCAAAGTTTTACTAAGCAATTCATTGCAGAGGTCTTAGCATCCAAGGGGTTAAAAATGAGTGAGCCTGGCAATATTTTTTAAGATTACATCACAGCTTCTACCTGTTCTATCCCTTTGCATTTATATTGCACCAAAGTAGGGATTATCATGGCCGCGTATTTAAATGGAACCATAGATGGACAACATTAGGGTATATGTTTTAATGATAAAAGAGGAAAATCCAGGAGGAAACCAAGTAAACCACAGGAAATAAATAAACATTTACATTTTGTGAAGCAATACATGGACAACCTCACTAGCATTCAGGGTTTAACCCTTTGAGGACCAGATATGTGTACAAATCATCCCAAAGGAATGCATTGCACACCCCTCTGGTATTCAAAAGGTTAAAAACCACAGTTAAAATCAGTGAGTTTGTGTGTGTGTGTGTGTGTGTGTGTGGGGGGGGTTATGTGTTCCATATGGGACAGTAGGTTTCACCCAAGATTACTATGCTATTGCTTTTATGCATATGGTCCTCCATTCATAACATTACTGATATTGATGTCATTGGGGTTATAAGGAGTGATAAAGAGGGGATAGAGAGGAGATGACATCTCCATTGATATTACTTATCCAATTCATATGTTACTCTATGGATATCATGCACTAATATATCTCTAACTTGATAAATCTTAGTGCATAATCTCCATACAATAACATAAATCTGAAGACGTAATATCAGTAGAGAAGTTATATCCTCTCTATAACCTCTTTATCACACCTTTGTGCATCTCCCCCATGTGTTCAAATAGTAAAAGTGCAAAATAAAAATAAAAAAAGGTGCAATTCTGGAAGCTAAGCAAATCAACTGTACCCTAGGGGAAGCATTGTACTGTAGACCTCTCTAGCATTCAAGGGGTTAAAGGCCTCATTTAACTCAATGGGAATTTTCACAATGTTTATTTATCTCCTATGGTGTAGCTGGTTTGCTACACAATTATAACTCCTCAGTTTACAGAACTGAACCATAAATGTCATGTCATGTTATGTTTTTAATGTTATTTTTAGGTCGATAATGACGAATACAGCAATGAGTTTATAGTTTGGAGCAATGAAAGTACAACCTTGGAGGTCTTCCATTTGAAGCCATTCACCACATATTCAGTAGTCATTACAGCCTTCACTGGAGATGTAAATTCAGCATACAAGGAGGGAAAATCAAGCAGTGCAGTAATTGTTACCACACTTGAAGCAGGTATGTCTTTTGTTCCTGAGATTTATTTTCATTTTATTAGATGGTAAGTCTTGTTGTTAACCACTTCAGAGGCACCAATTTTTTTTTTTTTTGTGAAACGCTTGATTAGTCATCACTTCTACAGTCTAAGGTTCACTGAAGGCATATGTGAGCAGCATGTAAGGCGGCCATCTTTTCTTGGCCATTCTATTACAAATGTATTTTTTGTATTGGCTCCAAGTCATATTTTTAACTGTGAACTAAGGGCCATGTGTTAATGTAGCATATTAGAGGATTAAGACAGGTATTGTAATGATAAAACATTACTAGATTTTTTTTTTATAAAAGAACACATTTTAATAGTCACTAGTATGCTACTAATTTTCACAAAGGCAAAGTGAAGACATTCTGGGGTAAGCCATCTGCACCAAGTTGCCATTTATTTAACCCTTGGAGTACCAGAGAGGTATCCAATGCATTACAAAGAAAATGCTTTTTAAAGCCCCTCTAAAAACATGATTTGTTTACATTTTCTGCTTTTGTGCAGCTAGTTTTCCTTAGAGTTGCTCTACTTCTTTTTATTCAAAAGATCCATTCAGTGAATACACAATTGTACATTTTATTTCTTATATTATTTGTGCAATAATTAATATACATGTTGTGACTCCAACACTATTGGCTACACCCCAGGGTATACACTAGAGTATATGATCACTATAGTGCATACCAGTGGACACACTCCATCATCATTAAGACTTTAACCCTTTCAGTGCCAGAGGGGTATCCATTGTAATACTTTGCAATGTGTTGGATACTCCTCTGACATTCAAAGGGTTAATGCCAGCCAGCCCTGTACACCTGCCCCATAGCATGCACAGGAAAATGCCATAAACTTACATGGCATTGAACAAGACATAGGGGAAATTAATGTCTGAAAATACCCACAGACTGCTCCATTACCCTCCCCTTGGCATAAGTGAGGTTAAGGGGAAGATGTTTATTGAAAACAGCTTAGTAAATTGGTGTTAGGCAGGAGTAGGGCTAGAATATGAATTCTAGTGCTTGTTTTTGCACTGAAATGTATACTTACATTTACCTCACTATATTTTCCTAAACATTTTTATGTCTAATTTAGATTTAAAAATTCTTTGAGTTTCATGCATTTTCTGTTACAGTAACATGTTGAATATTCAATTCTGCACAACAGAAAAATGGTCAGTAATAAGCCCCATTTCAGGATTAGCTTACATAGGTGATTTGAATAGTTCTGCGCTGATTAAAGGGATAGTAATGTTTAATTTTAATATTGTAGGTATTTAAAAAAAGAATTAAATTGATATATGTCCGGTCACTCAAACCTTTATGGTTTGAGAGATATAACCGGCTAAAGTTCCCCCCTCCGGGCCATTTCAGAGAAGTCATCGATCTAGCTGATAGCAGAAGATTCCAGTATTTGACCGGACAGCGGCTCTTCAGCAGAGTCTAAATAGCCTGATCTAGAAATAAATGCTTCATTTGAAAGGTCTACAAAGTGTGCTTGCAAACTTTGTAGACAATTAAAATGAAGTATTTATTTCTAGATCACGCTATTTCGGCTCTGCTGAAGAGCCGCCAGCCGGTCCCGGTACCAGAACCTGCTGCTGTCAGCTAGAGGGCAGACTTCTCTGAAATGGCCTGGAGGGTGGAAGTTTAGCTGGTTATTGTTTGAGAGACCAGACATATATCAATTTAATTATTTTTTTAATACCTACACTACTAAACAAACTTAAAATGAACCATTACAATCCCTTTAAGCCATCTTCTTATTGGTCACTCTGTATATCCTCTCTGCTGCAGGTTTGCTGTGTGCTGCATTGGACGCATGGTACATTCCAGATGCACCACATGAGGCAATAGTCGCCTGTGTAAACAGCCCAATAGAATCACATTAAATGTATATTTGCGGATGGAATTGCTACATTAATGTTGCCTGTGTGAATGCTATTTGGATTGCATTTAGACATCCTGCACTATGAAAAAACATCCAGACAAAAGTCAGTTTTTATAGTACCCTTAAGCAAAATGATATTCTGTAATAAGATGTGTTAACTCTAATTTTTTAGTGCCAACTGACCCACCTAAAAACATAACTATTCAGAAGATTCCAAATGAGGTTACAAAGGTTCAGATAACCTTCATTCCGCCAGCTGAAGCCAATGGGAGAATTCAAGTCTTTCAAGCAGTTGTTTGCAAAACAGATGACCCTACTGACTCTCAAATCCGAAATCTAAGTATTATTGAAAGAGACAATTACTCAGTCACAGCCCTAATAGATGGACTTAAAGGTGGACACACGTACAATATAAGTGTAAGGACTTCAAACTTGCTTTTAGGTTTATTTTTCCATAAAACTGAAAATATATTTAAGGTAATATGGTTATTGTAGCACTTTTCAAAAATGTTAACAGTCACATGTAAAAGGCTCGTGTAAGTATGGGTTAGAGATTTTAACCCTTTGAATATCAGAGGGGTACACACCGCATGTCATACATATTGCTGTATTGAGATATGAAAATGAAAATAGATTTAAGTAATTTCTTTCATCTTAGGTACATTATAATGGTTCCCATCTATCCTTGTGGGTGCTAGATATGCCTTATGCATTGGAGACATCCTAAGTTCCAAGGGCTTAAAGGGATAGTAACATTTCATAATAAAAGCAGCTCTAATTAATCATCATAGTATTTGGACTTTGGAGAGTGTTATTTCAGTTCTGTCAGAGTTATAGTTCAAGAGTAATTCAATGACAAAGTGTCCCCCTCCCGCACCTTTTACCGATGTAACACTGTTCAGCCAGAGCAGAAGGGAGGCGCCCAGGTAGACTGCAGAGAGGGACAATCTTCAATTAAGATAAGGGAAAAACCTGAAAAACTTGTCAAGGGGGGCAGGGATTTCATTGTTTTCATAGGAATAAGAGTGGCCCCTTCTGTTATCTGTCTGGTCTATGGACTGCATTCCACATCTGAGAAGAGATGGCTTACACTAGGTAAAAGGGGCGGGAGGGGGAAACTTTGCTTGTGAATATCTCATAAACCATAAAGGTTTGAGAGATAAGACTTATATCATTCTTCATGTTTTTTTAATGCCTACAAAATAAAATAAAATTAAAACGAAGTATTACTATCCCTTTAAAAGGATAGTAATGTTTCAAGATTAAAGCAGCTCCAGTTAAAGTGGATCTATCACCACTTTACAAGTTTTCTTCAACATGTTGAATAGTTAGCGAATAATTATAAAATGTTATTGTTTAAAAAAAAAAAAAAAAACCTTTATTTGCGAGAAACTTACATTTTAAAGTATGCCCAGCAGCCTACTTCCGGGTACACGGCTCTTGCCGCTCTGCCTCTGCTCACGTCACTCTCCCCAGCATCCTCCGCTGATGGAGGCATTCTGTTAGTAAGCTGGAGCGATCTCATTGGCATAGATCGATATCTAGCCAATGAGATCGCTCCAGCTTACCAACAGAGCGCCTCCGTCATCGGAGAGCAGACAGGAACAGAGGCTGTGCGGCAAACTGCGGCAAGGGCACTTTAGCCAGAAGTAGGCTGCTGGACATACTTTAAAATGTAATTTTCTCGCAAATAAGTTTTTTTTAAAAAAAACAATAATGTTTTATAATTATTCGCTAGCTATTCTACATATTAAAGAAAACTTGTAAAGTGGTGATAGATCCAAATTAATCTCCATTGTATTTGGGCCATGGAGAGTGTTATTTCAATACTTTCAGAGTTATAGTTCAAGAGTAATTGAATGATAAAGAATCCCTCTCCCGCCCCTTTAACCTAGTGTAAGCCACTTCCCCTCAGATGTGGAATCTGGCCAGCTCACAGCAAGGGACAATCTTCTTACTGTGAGAACAATGAAAGCCCTGCCCCCCTTGACAGGTTTTTCAGGTTTTTCTCTTATGTTAGTTGAAGATTGTCCCTCTCTGCAATTCACTTGGACACCACCCTGCTGCTCTGGGGTGAGCAGTGTTACATCAGTAAAAGGGGCAGGAGGGGGATAATTTATCATTCAATTACTCTTGAACTACAACCTTTACAATATTGAAATAACACTCTCCATGGCCCAAATTCTATGAAGATTAATTGGAGCTGCTTTTAGTTTGAAACACTACTATCCCTTTAAGACAGAGTATTCCACCATAATGATTTGTGCAATATATGTACTTTTTATTTAAGGTATATGCTGTGAATGGAGCTGGAGCAGGACCAAATGTACAGATGAGAATCACCACCGATATTAGAGGTATGTAAGCATTCACACAAGAGCCTCTACTTATAAAAGAACAAGTGGCTAAACACTCTAGGACAGGGATTCCAAGTTTTCTCAGTCTTGGGCCACATGATCAGAAATCTATAATTTTGTGTTGAACACAATTATGAGTTATAGTCTGCTGGCTAAATATTTATTGATTTATTTATTGATCAAGTCAATAACAATACTGATATTTAACAGGCAACTACTTTTGAACTGTAGGGTACTGGCAAGAAGGTAGTTAGGCCTTACTGACTTACTAGTTTATGTGTACTATTTAATTATGTAAATGCAAATCTCAGGTGGGACACACCCTGGGATTAAGCATGCCTCATTTAGCCCACGGGCTGCACATTGGACGTCCATGCTCTAGGAGGCGCGCTAGTGTTTCCTTTTTTTTTTACCCATGTGCATATTTATCTAATTTATCTCTGAGTAGTACTCACTTGTTTATCAATGAATGAGCAGAAGGATACTCCATAGGAAACAATAATCACAACCTGGTGCACAGAAATAGAATTGTATTACTAGGACCAATAAGCAGTCATAATTTCATTATATAATGCAAATAAAAAGTCCAAATGCATTACTTCCTATTATGACTCCAATGACCATAATAATTCTGGGGAAAATCAACTGTACAGTACTGAATAACTAAAATCTCCCATAATTTTTATTGATTTAAATGGTTTTTTTTAGCTCCATAAATGCTGGAGAGGTCTCTATAGTATTCCTTTCAATGGTCTTTATTACTTTTTCCCTTGTAGTATAGTTGCTTTGCCTCAGAATTGCGCCAGTTTTCTTTTATACATATAGACCAAAAATGCACATGTATTATAAATATACTAGTTAAAGCCTGTGTACACGGGCCAACACTGGCGGTGCTGCAGTCATGTGCAGTACAGACTGCTGGAACACGCTGCGGCTGATACAGAGCGGGGCGCTCTGAATTCAGACTGTGGTCCTCTCTGCGCACCTTCCTGGGAGGTCCCAGGAAGGTGCGCATAGAGGACTCCGGTCAGAATTCGGAGTTCCCCGCTCCCTATCAGCCCGGTGCGGACAGTCTCTACTGCGCATGACTGCAGCACGTGCAGCCGTCTGTACTGTGCATTACGGCTTCTGACAAACATCGTTAGCAAATTATTATATAGGATGTGTCTGTGTGTCAAATGAATGAGTATTGCAGAATGTATTAATACCTTTTTTATTGGACTAAAATTCAATAATCTAGAGACAAGCTTTCGAGAGACAGGCTCTCTTTATCAAGTCTAAAGTAAAACTCTAGACTATGCTTTAGACATGATAAAGAGAACCTGTCTCTCAGAAGCTTGTCTCTAGATTATTTCATGTTAGTTCAATAAAAAAAGGTATTATTATATACTGCAATACTCATTTGACCTCTACACCACTGTACTAACACGGCTAACATATATAGATAGATAGATAGATAGATAGATAGATAGATAGATAGATAGATAGATATAGATAGATACGTATATGTATATCTATATATATATATATTTAGGGAGAGAGAGAATGAGAGAGCGAGAGAGAGAGAGACTGCTAAAAGATGTCAGATAGATACAAGGAACTGGAACTTCACAAAGCACAAACTTTAACCCTGTAAGCAGCAGAGTTATGTAGAATACATTGTGAAACACCTTGGCTTCCAAAGGGTTAATAGCCCCAGCCCTCCACCAGCATAGCAAATGCAATATTTAGTGAACTGTAGAATAGCTACATGTATAGCATATTGTTGGAGTTGGGGGTTACATCAGATTCAAGTGGGAGAGAAGTCAGCAAAATCATATTTTAACTAGGGTATCAAGAACCCTGAATCCAGTCATTTGCTCTAGGAAGGCTACCTCCTTTAATAATTTGGAATTTTAAAGGGATAGTAATGTTTCATAATAAAAACAGCTCCAGTTAATCTTCATAGTATTTAGGCCATGGAGAGTGTTATTTCAATTTTGTCAGAGTTGTAGTTCAAGAGTAAGTGAATGATAAAGTATCCCCCTTCCACCCCCTTTACTGATATAACACTGGTCACCTCAGAGCTTGCAGAGAGGGTCAATCTTCAATTAGTATAACGGAAAAACCTGAAATACCTGTCAAGGGGGGCAGGGTTCTCACAGTAAGAAGATTGTCCCTTGCTGTGAGGTGTCTGGTCTTAAGACCAGATTCCACATGTGGTCTAAATCAGAATTCATAAGATACTATATGACTTGGAGTGGCCTATTTATCAGATTTCACATAGTTTTGAGCTGTGTAATGGGAAAACAAAAAGGTTGCATTTCTTTAGATGTAATGTTGAATATTGGGCCACATTTTATTATATGGACAAATATTTTGAATGCATAGGCCATCACTACATCACCTATTCAGAATTTTGAAGTTTACATACATTTGGGCATTCCTTGGATTATAGAAATTGATCATTTGTTTAGTAAAAAAAAAGTAAAGCAACCCACACTGCATTCTAAAAGTACTATAACAATCATCTCAAAATGACTGTGGGCATTTGAAATAAAGACACAAAGCAATTACTATGGAATAATTATTAAAGCATAAAGAGAGGCATACAAATCTTGTAATCACAGAATTAGTCATGGAGAGGGACCAGATTTGTAGATTTCAAGTGGTTAGTGAAACAGATAGCTCTACTCTATAACTTGAATGAGTTCATAACTCATATTTCAGGCCAAAAGTGGTCACAAAAAGATTCTGATCGATTGATTTATGAAATACTAAAATGACTCATTTGACTGAGGACTTGGAATCCGATGCAAGTAATGACTGCAACTTTAGCAAGGAAGTTAAAATGAAATGTGATAGAGGCCTTATGGAAAATATCACATTGACTTAATAATAAGAAAGTAAGATCTGCAAAAAACAAAATAATTTTATAGACAAGAGGCGTAACTAGAAGCCACCAGGCCCTGGTGCAAGAATTGCCATGGTCCCAACCCTCAGATGACATTGCCCCCCCTCAACCACATTGCCCTCCCATTGGCCATCTCCACAGGTCACCTCCACATTGTCCCCAATCTCCACATTGCCCCCCATCTCCACATTGCCACCACATTGACCCCATCTCCACATTGCCACCACATTGCCCCCATCTACACATTGTCCCCAATCTTCACATTGCCCCCATCTACACATGGCCACCACATTGCCCTCAAGCTCCACATTGCCACCACACTGCCCCCCATCTCCACATTGCACCCACATTGTCAATCTCCTACCTCCCTGGTGGTCCAGTGGTGTGGCAGGAGAGGTCTGTGCCTCCTTCCACACAGACCTCTATTCAGAATGCAGATGAAGCTCCCTCGTGGTCCTCTCATAATGCAGAGCACTGGGAGATGATGTCATCTCCAAGCGCTCTGCAATTCTAGAGTGCCAGAGGGAGATCCGCTTATCAGAATGTTGCGGGCGCCAGGCGGTGGGGTCGCAGGGGGCGGCTGGACCCCTGGAGTGTTATGCCACTGTTTGCAGATAACATTTGATAACATTGCAGATAACATGTGTTACTGAATGTTCTGCCATTAGTGAATGGGAGGAACTTAAAGGTGATCTTAACCATAAGACTTACCTAAGTAGATTAAGCTTTCCTGGTGAGGAAATATTAACTTGGATTTGTCAGTGCAGTTTAAAAAAAAATATAAAGAAATATGATCCATCTTTTTTACTTTATTTTGCAGAGCCACCTGTCCCTATCAAGAAGCCAGTGCCTATATATGACTCATCTGGAAATGTTATAGCTACCTCAACTACCATCACCATTAAAATGCCAATATGCTTTTTCAGTGAGGATAATGGACCAATCAAGAACATTCAAATTCTTGTGTCAGAAGTAGCAGGTAAGTGCTAAAATGATAGCCTCTATTTTATGTTAAAATGTGTTAAAAATATAAAATACTTCTTTTGATAAAGATTAGCTACTTTGAGCTACTCAATCCATAAATTCTCATCAACTGTTAAAAGATTGTCAGATGAATAAAATAAACTGGAACCTAAAATGTATGTGGATTACATGTTCACCCTTTAAAGACCAAAGGCCCACCTCTGGTCATTAAAGAAATTACATTCAGTGAAGATTATATATAAAGACACGAGCAATTAATGGGCAAAACTCTGACATCATATGAATGTATTCATTACATTGATTTAATTGAGGGATGGATAGTTTTCCAATGCACTGCAAAACAATGTATTGGGTACCTCTCTAGTAGCTAATGGGTACATGTTATCAATAAGGTGCAGTTCATTTTCCCCAAAATTTCTCAGTTTTGCTGTTATAAATATGCCCTACTTTATCCTAAACCTGGAAAAACACATCAGTGATCTATATTTCAGAGGAATCCAATCCAAGACTTCAAACAATTACAGTTATATGAAATTCAATTGTAGCAAAAATATAACTTATTTATTTTCTATATTTAGAAAATATTTTGATAAGAAAATTCATTTTGTCTGACTTATTCATGGGAAACAGGTTTCATAAACCCAAACTTCGTTTGCCATATTGGTCGGTTACAGGGAATATTATTGAAAGTTTTTGTTATCAAACAAAATTAATTCACCACTATTTTCAATGGGTGAGGCCATTGCCAACAGCTTGCCATCTTCTCAGGACTGACATTTGAACAAGATTCATTCAAATAAACTACATACAACTTGACCACCCATTCCACCGGGATTTTCATCAAGGTACATGAACAAATAATAAAAAGAAATATAAAAAATAAAGACCCCCCCCTATTTATTTGATTTATTTTATATTCATTAATGTTCTACCTAATTGATGAAAGAAGCATACACTTGAGCACAGCCCCCCAAAAAAACCAACACAACTCCCCCAAATAACATACACTGTGATCTCTGAGTTTAAGGAAGAAAGCAGCAGCATTTTATTACTTTGTTAGTATAATATAGGAGTTAGAAGATGATAGCAGAGGTGAGAGTTGGCACTGAAGTACCACAACCACCAGCATTAAACCAATCTGGACAGACACATATAACAAAAGCATGGGTTAGAAAGTCTATAGAATGAGTAAGTACAAAAAATAACAGGCTTTTTAGCTAGTGGAGACAGCAGTGGACTCTGGATGGAACAATGTACGAGCACACTGCCTTCCTGCCTATTTGTGTGCACAGTTGTGCACTGAATTTTGAATACTATTAAAATATTAAACTTATTTTTCCAATTCTTATTAATGCAGCAAAAAATAATATGTATTTTGTCTTATGGTGACAGCAATGGACTCTGGATGGTACAATATGCATGCACACCGCCTGCCTGCCTGCTTATTTGCATGCACAGTTGTGCACTGAACTTTGAACAGCATTATATGAATAGACTTTTTCTTAAATTAAAGGAACACAGAAAGAAATAACAGGCTTTCTGACTAGTCGAGAAACCAGTGAACTCTGGATGGAACAATACATGTGCACATTGCCTATTTGTGTGCAACAATAATTATTAAATGATTAGACCTTTTTTAAATTAAATTAACACGCAAATAACCATACCTGGAAACTCTCTGGATCTGTCCTGAAGACTCCGGTTTTCAGACTGAATTACTGGGTCTCAGGGGACACAGGATGATTCTCTGGTGGTGGTGAGTTTCTTCTCCTTCCCACCCTGTTCCTCCCACTCCCCACCCATTTTTCCTCCTTTCCACCTGTTCTGCCTACTTCCTGCCCATTAAATATGATTAAGCCCTGCCTACCCAATTAAGACCCACCCCTTTATGAAGTAGATTGCGTCATTGACATCCTCTGGTCGACAGCACAGGAGCCCTCACTGAGGACTCAAGATGACCAATTTCTCAGATATGTAAACAACATACTTTTTTGCTAGTGGAAACTGCAGTAGATTCTGGGTGGAACAATGAGAATACACGTTGCCTGCCTAATTGTGTGCACAGTTCTGCACTGAACTTTGAACAGTAATTAAATGAATAGACTTTTTTTAATTACCTTAACACACCCTTTTTTGGCTATTGGAGACAGCAGTGGACTCTGGATGGAATAATGGGTGCACACGCTGCCTATTTGTGTGCACAGTTGTGCACTGAACTTTGAACAGTATCAAACGATAAGACTTTTTTAAATTAAATGAACACAACAATAAATAAAGGCTTTTTGGCTAGTAGCAACTACAGTGGACTCTGGATTGAGCTTTGAACAGTATTAAATGATTTGCCTTGAAATGATTAGCCTTTTTTAAATGTAATTAACTAAAAGCAAGCATTAACATGATTTTTGGTTAGTGGGGACAGCAGTAGACTCTGGTTTGAACAATACTGTTTATCTATTTGTGTGCCCAGTTGTGCACTGAATTTTTATTTTATTTATTTATTTACAAAAGTATGTCCTGGATAGTTTTCAGTAAAGGGTTATATATTTACACAAATATTATTATATATACATACAAATATAAATATACATATGCAATGAACTTTGAAATGTAAATAAATGATTAGAATTTTTTTCTTTTTTCATTTTAAAATGCTTTATTGGAATAGTACATAAACTTATAAGACATATCAAAAGAAGACATGGTTTGGGTAAGTGGTAACATATACAGAATGCATCATTCAGTAACTATGCATAAATTAACTCACATGAAGTCGAAAATATGGAACAAAATCTAAGAGAGATATAATATTCTCTCAATCCTTATCAAGGGTGCTAAAGGGAAGCTTAATGAACTATTGACTAAGAATCTTGAGGTGGAAAGAAAGAAGGAAGGGCTTAACTCAAATGTGAAGGGAAATAAGTGTGACAGGAGAGGAAAAGTTGGGGGTAGAAGGAGATAAAAAAATGGCTAGATTTTTTTAACATTAAATTAACGCTGCCAGCAATAACAGGCTTTTTGGCTGGAGACAGCAATGTAGCCTGGATGGAACAATTTGTGCTGCAGTGCACAGTACACACTGTGCCTGCCAATTTGTGTGCAGGAGTGTACTTAAAGGGATAGTAACACTTCGTTTTAACTTTATTTTATTTTGTAGGCATTAAAAAAACATGAAGAATGATATAAGTCTTATCTCTCAAACCTTTATGGTTTATGAGATATTCACAAGCAAAGTTCCCCTCCCCACCCCTTTTACCTAGTGTAAGCCATCTCTTCTCAGATGTGAGTCTGGTTGTATGACAGTACAGATAACAGAAGGGGACAATTTTCTTTGTATGAAAACAATGAAAGCCCTTCCCCCCTTGACAAGTTTATCAGCTTTTTCCATTATCTTAATTGAAGATTGTCCCTCTCTGCAGTCTACCTGGGCATCTCCCTTCTGATATGGTTCAAAAGGGGGGGGATACTTTGTTTGTGAATATCTCTTAAACCATAAAGGTTTCAGAGATAAGACTTATATCATTCTTCATGTTTTTTTAATGCCTACAAAATAAAATAAAGTTAAAATGAAGTATTACTATCCCTTTAAGTTTGAGCAACAGTGCTACATGTCTATTTGTGTCTCAGTGTTAATTTTACAGTGTTTAAAATTATATTAACACACAGTCAGGAATAACAGGTGTTGTTTCTGGAATTATACCCAAATCTACCTACCTATTATTAATTATTAATCTAGTTATTAATTAATCATATGCTAACTAAACTACTTAATTAATTAATTACTAGATAACCTCATTCTATGCTCACATATCTTAGTACTACATCCAGAACTAAAATAATCAGAAGAAAGAAACTGTGTGTTTTGTTTTTTCCAACAATGCACTGCAGAAAGATGAGATGCTGCCGAATGTTAATCACAATCCACACTGCTTGTTTTGTGGCTGCTGTTGTCAGAAAGAAAAATGTGGAGAAACCAGAGTATATATATTAGAGGGACCATCCTCTTGGAAATCAGAACTGGTCAGAGTAAAAACAGATCACAGGTAAAATACAGAGATTCATAGGCTGTTGCAACCATCAAACACAGCCATAATCGAGGTGATTGTCCCTCCACTTACTTCCAGGATTGTACTGGCTATTCTGGGTATCAGTCGCTTCTGTACCCTTCACACAGTTCCTTCTCACTTTCCCTGCCAAAAGTGCATGAACAAATGAACAAACTGATAACGAACTGGCATTCGTTATTCTGAAACTTCGCACCCCTTCCACGTAATGTGTTACTTTAATCTGAATATCATGAAACGTGATTTTCATTAAAATTTTAATTTGTTTGTAACAAAATTTGTTCAAAGAATCCAATCCTAGGCAGGCTTAGACTGTGATCTAGCTGGGGGAATACTTCACTGGCACTGCTGTGCAATGTGTTGGTGTGCCATTGTAGCTTTCCTTTCTCAACCTGAACTAGTGTGGTATTTGAGACCTCTAACGTGTCTTTTTGATTATGCTTTACATCATGCACATTTTGCTTTGATGAATAGGTATTCTAGTTGGGTACTATACTTTTTCAATACTGTTCAGCTTTTTAGAGTGTGCAGTGCTTAAACTGTGCTTGAAATTTTGGTAGAAGAAGTAGAAGCTGCAATAAAATCAATGAAAAATGGCAAAGCAGCTTGGCCTGATAAAGTTACTATTGAAATGTTAAAAGGTGGAAGTCAACCTTTATTTAAAGCCCTAGATAAACTATTTTCAAATGCCTACTACTCTGCAAAGTGCCTTAAACATGGAAAAATGTAGAAGTCACCCTAATGCACAAATAGGTGATAAGACGGAACTAAAACCTACCGAGCAATAAGCCTATTGTCAGTGGTCTGCAAGGTTCTCACAAAGGTACTCTCAAGAAGAATAAACATAATACTTAAAGGAGAAGTAAACTTTTTTTATGAAAAAATATATGTTGTAGGGATTTTCCTATTGAGTAAAATAAGGGTACTCCCACTGCCAAGAGATTTATATTTCCAGAGTTATTACAGTTTAAACCCATGTTTTTTTTACATTAGCAGTGCCCCCTAGTGGTCAAATTTTAAATAGATTTCCTGTTAGATTCTAATGGAGAGGAAAGTCAGACAAGTCAGAGACATACAGTTCTCCATAGAATCTGCAAAAGAGCTAGTCAGAGATGCTCAACTAGGAACGAGCCTGCCCTCAAAGTGATGAGGCTCTATAGGATAAGTATCCTACCCAGGGTGCAATCTCTTTTAGCTCACTAGTGCCTTTCACAGAGAGGAAATATCCTAAAGCATATCATACTGATCCTACC
The DNA here is from genome assembly GCA_037306005.1 of Rhinophrynus dorsalis. Lineage (NCBI taxonomy): Eukaryota > Metazoa > Chordata > Amphibia > Anura > Rhinophrynidae > Rhinophrynus > Rhinophrynus dorsalis. The sequence continues at coordinate 206,893,834 of CM074721.1, forward strand.
AAAAGGCAGTCCAGCCACGAAATGCCAGGCAATTCCTCTCTGAACAAGAGAAGCAGCCAACCCCAGACGTACGTTTCGGCCTAGAGAGATCAGCTGCACCTCACTGACGAGGCCCAACAAGGCCGAAATGTACGTCTGGGGTTGGCTGCTTCTCTTGTTCAGAGAGGAATTGCCTGGCATTTCGTGGCTGGACTGCCTTTTGGTAGGATCAGTATGATATGCTTTAGGATATTTCCTCTCTGTGAAAGGCACTAGTGAGCTAAAAGAGATTGCACCCTGGGTAGGATACTTATCCTATAGAGCCTCATCACTTTGAGGGCAGGCTCGTTCCTAGTTGAGCATCTCTGACTAGCTCTTTTGCATATGCAAATTGCCCTTGGGACTAGTCACCCTAAGGGTAACAGGGTAATCCAGACGTGGACCCCTTGCTCACAGTGCCTAGAGAGATCAGCTGCACCTCACTGACGAGGCCCAACAAGGCCGAAACGTATGTCTGGGGTTGGCTGCTTCTCTTGTTCAGAGAGGAGTTGCCTGGCATTTCGTGGCTGGACTGCCTTTTGGTAGGATCAGTATGATATGCTTTAGGATATTTCCTCTCTGTGAAAGGCACTAGTGAGCTAAAAGAGATTGTACCCTGGGTAGGATACTTATCCTATAGAGCCTCATCACTTTGAGGGCAGGCTCGTTCCTAGTTGAGCATCTCTGACTAGCTCTTTTGCATATGCAAATTGCCCTTGGGACTAGTCACCCTAAGGGTAACAGGGTAATCCAGACGTGGACCCCTTGCTCACAGTGCCTAGAGAGATCAGCTGCACCTCACTGACGAGGCCCAACAAGGCCGAAACGTACGTCTGGGGTTGGCTGCTTCTCTTGTTCAGAGAGGAGTTGCCTGGCATTTCGTGGCTGGACTGCCTTTTGGTAGGATCAGTATGATATGCTTTAGGATATTTCCTCTCTGTGAAAGGCACTAGTGAGCTAAAAGAGATTGCACCCTGGGTAGGATACTTATCCTATAGAGCCTCATCACTTTGAGGGCAGGCTCGTCCCTAGTTGAGCATCTCTGACTAGCTCTTTTGCATATGCAAATTGCCCTTGGGACTAGTCACCCTAAGGGTAACAGGGTAATCCAGACGTGGACCCCTTGCTCACAGTGCCTAGAGAGATCAGCTGCACCTCACTGATGAGGCCCAACAAGGCCGAAACGTACGTCTGGGGTTGGCTGCTTCTCTTGTTCAGAGAGGAATTGTCTGGCATTTCGTGGCTGGACTGCCTTTTGGTAGGATCAGTATGATATGCTTTAGGATATTTCCTCTCTGTGAAAGGCACTAGTGAGCTAAAAGAGATTGCACCCTGGGTAGGATACTTATCCTATAGAGCCTCATCACTTTGAGGGCAGGCTCGTTCCTAGTTGAGCATCTCTGACTAGCTCTTTTGCATATGCAAATTGCCCTTGGGACTAGTCACCCTAAGGGTAACAGGGTAATCCAGACGTGGACCCCTTGCTCACAGTGCCTAGAGAGATCAGCTGCACATCACTGACGAGGCCCAACAAGGCCGAAACGTACGTCTGGGGTTGGCTGCTTCTCTTGTTCAGAGAGGAATTGCCTGGCATTTCGTGGCTGGACTGCCTTTTGGTAGGATCAGTATGATATGCTTTAGGATATTTCCTCTCTGTGAAAGGCACTAGTGAGCTAAAAGAGATTGCACCCTGGGTAGGATACTTATCCTATAGAGCCTCATCACTTTGAGGGCAGGCTCGTTCCTAGTTGATCATCTCTGACTAGCTCTTCTCCATAGAATCTGCCTGTCACGTCCTGTCAGACCTATCAGGAAGTAAACACAGTAAATTCACTTACTGATTATTTAAACTGCTATAATATTTGAATAAAACATCTGACAGCGATGGGAGTGACCTTGTTTTATTCAGCAGGAAATGCTCTGTAAAATATGTGTTTTCATAAAAAAAAGTTTACTGCTCCTTTAAACCTTTGAATGCCAGAGGGGTATGCAACACATTGCAAAGCAGTGAGATGCATACCCCTCTTGCACTCAGAGGGTTAATTCAGCACAACCTAAAGAACAAGCAGGCTTCAGGAGCGGTTTCAGTATAATATACCATATCCAGACAGTGCAACAATTTATAGAGCGGTATAATGAATATAATCTTGCATTATGCATAGCCTTCATTGACTATGAAAAGGCCTTTGACTCAGTGACACAGCAAGCAATAACTGACGCCCTGATAAAGCAAGGAAAAGATAAAGCTTACAACAATATCCTCCAATCAATATATGAAAATGCCACTGCATCAGTTCAGGTCATCAACATAAAATCCATATCAACAGAGAAAAAGTGTTCGACAAGACAACACAATCTCCCCAAAACTATTTTGCTTAGAAGAATATTTCCAGAAACTAAATTGCAGATATCATACTCTTTGCCAGTAGTCCTGAAGAACTGCAAGAACTCATTGAAGAACTACAACAGGAAAGCAAAAATGTTGGTCTGAAGTTGAATATCAACAAAATGCAAGTCATGTTTAACAAATTTACCATATCAAGGAAACACAGTAGATGGACAAGAACTTGAAGTGGACACGTATGTTTACCTTGGATAGGAAATGTCAACAGATGGAAACACCATTATGGAAACTGAGTGACAAAATTAGGATGGCAAACATTTGGAAAACTTAGTAGTACTATTTACCACCCTGCCTTAAGTGAAAGGTTTTTACCAATGTGTCCTCCCAGTCCTTACATATGGCTGTGACATATGGACACTGAATGATAAAGACTAGTGTTGAGCGAGCATGCTCGGCCGATGCTCGGATCGGCTCGAGCATCGCTCTGCTCGGCACATGGCGGTACTCGTACGAGTACCGCATGTGCTCGCCCGCCATGTTCGGGTCTCCTCCCCGCACGTTTTGCGGCTGCTGCGCAGCCAATAAACGTGCAGGGAGGCTCTGACATCGGTGTAATGCCAGCAGCCATGTTGGCTGCTGGCATTACACTGATTGGCTGGCCAGAACCCGTGGTCAGGTGCTGTATAGCACCTGACCAGCGAGTTCGGCTCAGTCTGAGCCAGGGAGAGCTGAGGATAGGAAGGGAAAGGCAGTGTAGGGAGGAAAAAAACAAAAATTGTGAAAAAAAAAGAACCAAAAGTCCTTTTTAGGACTACTGTGTGTGGGGGCAGCAGGTTATTTGGTGTGGGGGGAAAAAAACAAAAAAAAAAAAAAAAAAATATATATATTCTGTTTAGTGTGCAAAGTTGCAGATTAGAGCACATTCTGTTTAGTGTGCACAGTTGCAGATGAGAGCACATTCTGTTTAGTGTGCAAAGTTGCAGATTAGAGCACATTCTGTTTAGTGTGCAAAGTTGCAGATTAGAGCACATTCTGTTTAGTGTGCAAAGTTGCAGATTAGAGCACATTCTGTTAAGTCTTCAAACTAAAATATCAAAGTCACGTATTCCATTCAGTGTGCGTCGCCGCAGTTTAGCAGCACATTCTGAGTACTGTGCAGAGTTGCAGAATAGGAAGAAATACTGTTAAGTCTTCAAACTAAAATATCAAAGTCACATATTCCATTCAGTGTGCTTCGCCGCAGTTTAGCAGCACATTCTGTGTACTGTGCAGAGTTGCAGAATAGGAAGAAATACTGTTAAGTCTTCAAACTCAAATATCAAAGTCACATATTCCATTCAGTGTGCTTCGCCGCAGTTTAGCAGCACATTCTGTGTACTGTGCAGAGTTGCAGAATAGGAAGAAATACTGTTAAGTCTTCAAACTAAAATATCAAAGTCACATATTCCATTCAGTGTGCTTCGCCGCAGTGTAGCAGCACATTCTGTGTACTGTGCAGAGTTGCAGAATAGGAAGAAATACTGTTAAGTCTTCAAACTCAAATATCAAAGTCACATATTCCATTCAGTGTGCTTCGCCGCAGTTTAGCAGCACATTCTGTGTACTGTGCAGAGTTGCAGAATAGGAAGAAATACTGTTAAGTCTTCAAACTAAAATATCAAAGTCACATATTCCATTCAGTGTGCTTCGCCGCAGTGTAGCAGCACATTCTGTGTACTGTGCAGAGTTGCAGAATAGGAAGAAATACTGTTAAGTCTTCAAACTCAAATATCAAAGTCACATATTCCATTCAGTGTGCTTCGCCGCAGTTTAGCAGCACATTCTGTGTACTGTGCAGAGTTGCAGAATAGGAAGAAATACTGTTAAGTTTTCAAACTCAAATATTAAAGTCACATATTCCATTCAGTGTGTTTCAACGCCGTTTAACAGCCTATTCTGTGTACTCTACAGAGTTGCAGAATAGTAAGAAATACTGTTAATTTTTCAAACTCAAATATCAAAGTCACATATTCCATTCAGTGTCTTTCACCGCCGTTTAACAGCCTATTCTGTGTACTCTGTACAGTTGCAGAATTATAAGAAATACTGTTAAGTTTTCAAACTCAAATATTAAAGTCACATATTCCATTCAGTGTCTTTCACCGCCGTTTAACAGCCTATTCTGTGTACTCTGTACAGTTCCAGAATTATAAGAAATACTGTTAAGTTTTCAAACTCAAATATTAAAGTCACATATTCCATTCAGTGTGTTTCAACGCCGTTTAACAGCCTATTCTGTGTACTCTGCAGAGTTGCAGAATAGTAAGAAATACTGTTAATTTTTCAAACTCAAATATCAAAGTCACATATTCCATTCAGTGTCTTTCACCGCCGTTTAACAGCCTATTCTGTGTACTCTGTACAGTTGCAGAATTATAAGAAATACTGTTAAGTTTTCAAACTCAAATATTAAAGTCACATATTCCATTCAGTGTCTTTCACCGCCGTTTAACAGCCTATTCTGTGTACTCTGTACAGTTCCAGAATTATAAGAAATACTGTTAAGTTTTCAAACTCAAATATTAAAGTCACATATTCCATTCAGTGTGTTTCAACGCCGTTTAACAGCCTATTCTGTGTACTCTGCAGAGTTGCAGAATAGTAAGAAATACTGTTAAGTTTTCAAACTCAAATATTAAAGTCACATATTCCATTCAGTGTCTTTCACCGCCGTTTAACAGCCTATTCTGTGTACTCTGTACAGTTCCAGAATTATAAGAAATACTGTTAAGTTTTCAAACTCAAATATTAAAGTCACATATTCCATTCAGTGTGTTTCAACGCCGTTTAACAGCCTATTCTGTGTACTCTGCAGAGTTGCAGAATAGTAAGAAATACTGTTAAGTTTTCAAACTCAAATATTAAAGTCACATATTCCATTCAGTGTGTTTCACCGCAGTTTAGCAGCCTATTCTGTGTACTCTGAACAGTTGCAGAATAGTAAGAAATACTGTTAAGTTTTCAAACTCAAATATTAAAGTCACATATTCCATTCAGTGTGTTTCAACGCCGTTTAACAGCCTATTCTGTGTACTCTGCAGAGTTGCAGAATAGTAAGAAATACTGTTAAGTTTTCAAACTCAAATATTAAAGTCACATATTCCATTCAGTGTCTTTCACCGCCGTTTAACAGCCTATTCTGTGTACTCTGTACAGTTCCAGAATTATAAGAAATACTGTTAAGTTTTCAAACTCAAATATTAAAGTCACATATTCCATTCAGTGTGTTTCAACGCCGTTTAACAGCCTATTCTGTGTACTCTGCAGAGTTGCAGAATAGTAAGAAATACTGTTAAGTTTTCAAACTCAAATATTAAAGTCACATATTCCATTCAGTGTGTTTCACCGCAGTTTAGCAGCCTATTCTGTGTACTCTGAACAGTTGCAGAATAGTAAGAAATACTGTTAAGTTTTCAAACTCAAATATTAAAGTCACATATTCCATTCAGTGTGTTTCACCGCCGTTTAGCAGCCTATTCTGTGTACTCTGCAGAGTTGCAGAATAGTAAGAAATACTGTTAATTTTTCAAACTCAAATATTAAAGTCACATATTCCATTCAGTGTCTTTCACCGCCGTTTAACAGCCTATTCTGTGTACTCTGTACAGTTCCAGAATTATAAGAAATACTGTTAAGTTTTCAAACTCAAATATTAAAGTCACATATTCCATTCAGTGTCTTTCACCGCCGTTTAACAGCCTATTCTGTGTACTCTGTACAGTTCCAGAATTATAAGAAATACTGTTAAGTTTTCAAACTCAAATATTAAAGTCACATATTCCATTCAGTGTGTTTCAACGCCGTTTAACAGCCTATTCTGTGTACTCTGCAGAGTTGCAGAATAGTAAGAAATACTGTTAATTTTTCAAACTCAAATATTAAAGTCACTTATTCCATTCAGTGTGTGTCACCGCAGTTTAGCAGCCTATTCTGTGTACTCTGCAGAGTTGCAGAATAGTAAGAAATACTGTTAAGTTTTCAAACTCATATATATTAAAGTCATATATATCGTGTAAGATGAAGAAGGCGGGTAAAAAGGGACGGGGAAGTGGACGTGATCCTGAAAGTTCAGGGCGCGGGTCAGGACGCGGAGAAACTGTGCCTGGTGCCAGAGCACAAGAAAGAAAGACATCCACCATACCTAGCTTCATGTCTGATTTCACAGGGCGTCGCAGGACATCACTCTCGAGGTCCGACCAGTGCGAACAGGTGGTCGGTTGGATGACAGCTGATACTGCTTCCAGTCGGTTAAGCACCACCCTGTCTTCCACCAAGTCCACTCTCAGTAGCCAAGAGTCTGGTCAACATAATCCTCACTCTGATCATCCTTCCTCCCACCATACACGGTCTGGTCAAAGAAGTGATCCCACACTGGGATATAGTGATGAGCTCGTCTCATCTCATCACCAATCCTTCATTTGACCCTCTCTCCAAGCACGCTTGCAGAGGAACATGACATCTTGTGCCCTGATTCACAACCTCTAGAGGCTACCCAATCACAAGAAGATGACAGATGTGAACGGCATTTAAGGTCAAAGGAAGTAGTGGATGATGATGATGATGATGAGACACAGTTGCCATTAAATCAACCACTATTTCCTTCTCAAGACCTTGTTGAGGAGAATGTTATACAGTTGTCAATGACCGAGTATGTGGTGGGATCAAGACTTGAGGAGGATGATCAGAGTGAGGAAGTGGAGGAGGACTTGGTGGACGATGAGGTGACTGACCCCACCTGGGAAGGTGTAGAGCCGAGCGATGACAGCAGTCCTGAGGGTGAGCCATCTGCAGCACCGCAACAGGCTGGAAGAGGCAGTGGTGTGGCTACAGAAAGAAGGCGGACCGCACCAAACCGGCCCGCAAATGTTCCACGGAGCACCCCCTTGCGTAAATCTACCTTGCCAAGGGGTAGGTGTTCCGCGGTATGGCGTTTTTTTAAGGAAAGTGCGGACGACAAAAGATTTGTAGTTTGCAACCTGTGCCACACCAGAATGAGCCGAGGCATGAACACTAGAAACCTCACCACCACCAGCATGATCCGACACATGGCATCCAAGCACCGTAGTAAGTGGGAGGAACGCCTGGATCGCCCATCTGTGTCTGCAGGCCACACCACTGCCTCCTCTTCCCCTGTTTTCGGTGCCGGCCAATCGCCTGTCGAAGGCGCAGGCCCGCATACCTCCCGCCCTGCACCTGTAGCATCTGAAGCACCATCAGCGACCACATCCACTTCCCTGTCCCAGCACAGCGTCCAAATGTCGTTACCCCAGGCATTTGAGCGCAAGAGAAAATACCCAGCCACCCACCCACAGGCCATAGCACTAACCTCACACCTTTCAAAATTACTGGCCATCGAAATGCTGCCATTTAGGCTTGTGGACACTGAGTCCTTCCGCAGCCTGATGGCAGCAGCTGTCCCTCGGTACGCGGTCCCCAGCCGCCACTACTTTTCCCGGTGTGCCATCCCCGCATTACACCACCATGTGTCCCGTAACATCACCCGTGCCCTGACCAACGCAGTTACTGGGAAGGTCCACTTAACGACTGACACATGGACAAGTGCTTGTGGCCAGGGACGCTACATTTCCCTGACGGCACACTGGGTGAATGTCGTGGAGGCTGGGAGCGACTCGGACCCTGGGATGGCACGGGTGCTACCCACGCCGAGGATTGCGGGCCCTACCTCCATCAGGGTTTCCACCAGCACCTACGTTATTGGCTCCTCCTCCTCCGTTTCCACCTCCGAATTCTCTACACACACCGCCACTCCCCCATCAGCCAGTAGCTGGAAGCAGTGTAGCACTGCAGTGGGGAAGCGTCAACAGGCCGTGCTGAAGCTGATCTGCCTTGGGGACAAACAGCACACGGCCTCAGAGCTGTTGCAGGGGATTAGTCACCAGACCGAGCAGTGGCTCTCGCCACTCAACCTGCAAGCAGGCATGGTTGTGTGTGATAATGGGCGTAACTTGGTGGCGGCTTTGGAGCTCGGCAAGCTCACACACGTACCATGCCTAGCGCATGTATTTAATTTAGTGGTGCAGCGATTTCTAAAAACCTACCCCAATGTGCATGATCTCTTGACCAAGGTGCGCCGCGTGTGTGCACATTTCCGTAAGTCATCTACAGCTTCGGCCGGCCTGTTGAAGCTGCAGCAGCGCTTACAATTGCCAGCTCACCGGCTGCTGTGTGACGTGAGCACGCGCTGGAACTCCACCTTCCACATGTTGGCCCGGCTTTGTGAGCAGCAGAGGGCAGTAGTGGAGTACCAGCTGTTACACGGTCGTCGCCTCTCCGTTCAACTTCCTGTAATCAGAAGTGAGGAGTGGGAATGGATGTCAGACCTCTGCGAGGTTTTACGCAATTTTGAGGAATCGACACAGATGGTGAGCGGCGATAACGCTATTATCAGTGTAACCATCCCACTTCTGTGTCTACTGAAACGCTCGCTGCTCACAATTAAAACCGACGCTTTGCATGTGGAAGAGGTGGAAATGGGGGAGGAAGAGCTTACACAAGGTGATAGCCAGAGCACCCTCACTTCGTCTTCTCAGCGACAATTGGAGGAGGCGGAGGAGGAGGAGGAGGAGGAGGAGGAGGAGGAAGACACGGTTGCCTCCGCTACAGAGGGTAGCCATGGAACTTTAGTTCCATCTCTTCAGCGTGGGTGGGCAGAAGAGGAGGAAGAGGATGAGGATATTGAGAGTCAGCCTCCTGGTGAGGACAGCGAAATCTTGACTGTTGGTACTCTGGCACACATGGCTGACTTTATGTTAGGCTGCCTTTCCCGTGACCCACGCGTTGTACGCATTTTAGACAACACGGATTACTGGGTGTTCACCCTTCTGGACCCCCGCTACAAAGAGAATTTCTCATCTCTCATTCCTCCGGTGGAGAGGACAAGCAAAATGGTGCAATACCAGAAGGTTCTTGTTGAAAAATTGCTCCAAAATTTTCCATCTGACAACGCTGGCGGCAGAGTACGTGCTACCTTGGCCAACCGAGAAGGGGAGAAAAGGGGAGCACACAGCAGTTCCGAGAAAGGCAGGGCAACACTCTCCAAGGCGTGGGACACCTTCATGACACCCCGCCAGCACCCTCACCCTGATGCGCAGCCTAGTGTCACAAGGAGGGAAAAGTTTTGGAAGATGGTGAAGGAGTACGTAGCAGACCGTGTCAGCGTCCTCAATGATCCCTCTGTGCCTTACAACTACTGGGTGTCCAAGCTGGACACGTGGTATGAACTGGCACTCTACGCCTTGGAGGTGCTGGCCTGCCCTGCCGCCAGCGTTCTGTCTGAGCGGGTATTTAGTGCTGCTGGTGGCATCATAACAGATAAGCGTATCCGCCTTTCCACCGACAATGCTGATAGGTTGACACTTATAAAAATGAACAAGGCCTGGATTTCCCCTGACTTCTCCACTCCACTGGAGGAAAGCCCCGGGGGAACATAAACTCACTTTATATATGTTATTTACAATGATGGGAATACTCTGTATTCCCATTCACCCCTTCCACCCAAAAAACGGGTATATGGTTGACTCTTAATCTTCTCATCCTCCTCCTCCTCTTCCATATGCCCTGGGATATAATTTTTATATAGGGCCAGCTCACCAGCGTGCCCTGGGATATAATTTTTATATAGGGCCAGCTCACCAGCGGGCCCTGTGATATAATTTTTATATAGGGCCAGCTCACCAGCGGGCCCTGTTTGCCAATTTTTATATAGGTCAGCTCACCAGCGGGCCTTCTCATATAATGTTTTATTGGGTCAGCTCTCTAGCGGGCCCTCTCATATAATGTTTTATAGCGTCAGCTCACTAGCGGGCCTTCGCATATAATGTTTAGGATGGTCAGCTCTGCAGCAGACCCTCACCCATAATGTTTTAGATGGTCGGCTCAGCGCACGTTTCCCTCTTAATCATGGCCCCAGTTCAGAAAAATCGAGGAAATTTTTGGGAGAATTTGCCTCTGCGCACGTTTCCCTCTTAATCATGGCCTCAGTTCAGAAAAATCAAGGAAATTTTTGGGAGAATTTGCCTCTGCGCACGTTTCCCTCTTAATCATGGCCTCAGTTCAGAAAAATCGAGGAAATTTTTGGGAGAATTTGCAGATGATATACAAGTAAATATACAGCAAATACTGTTTGGTAACAATTTTTCGCCTAAAGTCGTTTTTATTTTCCTTTTTGTGTGTTTTACGGTCAGTCTGTAAAAATGGCGTACTACGGGCGAAAGATCGTTCCCAGCAGCGATGTTGGAGTCCAAGGTGCATCCAGACATCCTCCCTATGCTGTCCCTGAACCATTTCTGTAGTGTTTCCATCTTTTTCTGCCCTTTTCCTATGGACCAGGCACCCTCCCCTCATCAGAGCAGGGGGTGCCTGGTGTAATGCTCGAGTCCTCCCATTGACTTCAATGGGGCTCGGGTGCTCGGCCGAGCACTCGAGCCTCAGGGGGTGCTCGGTCAGAGCACCCGAACATCCGAGCATTGGGGTGCTCGCTCATCACTAATAAAGACATATATAAACTTAAGGTTACGCAAAGAGTATGAAGCTGACAATTATAAACATAACAATAAGAGATCGAAAAGCGTATGCATGGATTTGTCAGCATCTACATCATTGAAAGTAAAGTGCTCCAAATGGAAATGAGCAAGCCACATTGCAAAAAAGACCTGATGGTAGGTGGATAAAACTAATTTTGGAATGGATTCTACTCAATACTTAAAGCACAAGAAGTGGCAACATAAGGCACAGGACCGACGTTGTTGGAGACTTGCTAAGGTGGCCTTCATCTTGCAGTGGTTTGACAACAGCTGAAGATGATGATTCTGATTATAAACTATGTTTGGTACAAATACCAGGCAACAAGCGCACACTAGGGTCTAGATCAAAATAAAAGTTGCTTTTTATTCTATCATATCATCAACATTTCTGCCCCGTCAGGGCCTTCCTCAAGACATAGTTTATACATTTATTTGTACAAGCAGCACTGGGCAATTGTTTTATGTTACTAGTTCCATTTGGGAGTACACACTATATTTCTACATATATATATATATATATATATATATATATATATACTAGTTACAAAGCCCGTATACATGGGTTGATCCAGAGCAGGGAGCCCCTACTGCACATGTGCGGTTACACACACAGTGAGTGATGCATTCTAGGACTTCATGTTATAGGATATATATATATATATATATATATATATATATATATATATATATATATATATTCATACATATTTATATGTATAACAAGACAAAGTCAACACTCGTGGACGTAATCACCATTAAAATCATTTTTCACTGAAAAGTGTTTACATCTCAAGCATCTTTTTTTAAGAAACAGCACCAACTGTCATCCAAGAGGTACATTTTGTTTTATAATACATTCTATGGGAGAGTTTCAGTCACTGTCTTTGGTGCTCATGCCAAATGTGCAGCTCGCTGCCTTACATTGCGAGGCCCTTCATAGTGAGAAACCTTTAAGTACCCTGCAGCCCAGCACCAAGTAGCTAATAGCCTCTTTTAGATCAATCAGATCTTTTCTTAGTTACTTAACACTGTAAATGCCACAGAGGTTTTTAATGCTTTAGTTTACAATGTGATGAATACATCTGTGACACTCAAAGGAGAAATTAGCCCACCTGTTTCCCAGCAAGAAGAAAGTAGACAGTGTATATGTTATTCTATGGGTACTAAAGTCAAAACATTTATCATTATTCCAAACATTCCCTTATTTTGTATGTGTGTGTGTGTATATATATATATATATATATATATATATATATACAGGGCTTATAATTTTAAGTCCTTTGCTACTAGCTAGACCTGAAAAGTTACTCGCCACTGCAAGCCATAACATACCCACCAGGGCTGAATTTCGACTCGCCAGGGCTAAATTTTCAGTCGCCATTGGCTAGTGGCGAGGGGAAATTTTGAGCCCTGTGTATATATATATTTATATATATATATATATATATATATATATTTATTTACACTCACACGCACAGACTCTAGCAGACAATGTTATGTCCTATGTTGTGTGTGCGACCCTCATACCAACAAACCTAATCCAGCTTTAACCCTTTGCATTCCCTGTGAGTGTGAAATGGATAACTATGTTGTTCCCATCTCTTTAACAATCAAAGGGAGGGGAGACATTCATACTCCTCATTCACCTGTTGGATGGTGAAGACTATAGGAGCAAATGGCTCCATAATGAATGACCAGCAGTACTGAATTAGACCAATGAGTTGAAAAAAGTTAATACAATATAAACACAGTTAAATACGTATGACATATTCATAGTATGGCAGGGGTCATGTACAAAGCTAATAGTAGGGGGAGCTGCATGTAAATCAGCAGGATTCACAATAATAATGTATTCCATCGTACCTCATTGACAATCCATGCTTATCGATTTGGAACCACCAATAGGGGGAATATTACTAAAAACTTTGCTCATGCCTCAGGAAGGAGAGATGCAATTTTAGGAAAATCTTGATACTGTCTAGGTCAAAGGTTCTCAGCCCGTGCCCTCAGTGGCCACTAACAGGCCATGACTTAGGAATTTCCCTGCTAGAACACAAGTGTGTTGATCAGAGGCTCAGTCATATTGATTAACTCACCTGTGCTCTTATAAGGAAATTCTCAAATCCTGGCCTGTTAGTAGCCACTAAGGGCACGGGTTGAGAACCACTGGTCTAGATCTCAACAAACATCACAGCTTACTACATGCCAGGATGCCATATGCATGACATGTGTGTAGCATTCATATATATCCAAATTAATATGATATCATGTCATTTAACCTGGATTTCATATTTATGGTAGGCATATATTGGGTACTTCACAAAACGGTATATTTGTATTGAGATCCCCTGGAACACTGTGAGATTCCAGTGACATTGGATTACTGAATTTGCTTTCATCACACCTAGAAAACACTTTATTGGACCTTAGTGCATCTCCCACCAGTTATCCTATACATTAAGATGTTATACACATGTGATAAAGTGGAGATTACTTCTCCTGCGTGATAAACTTGTCAATTCCCATGTTAATCTATGGAGTAAAGCACTATGATCTCTTAAGCGCATATGCTCCATAGAATAACATGGAACTTGGAGAGTTGGTAACAATGCAGATGTAATCTCCACTTTATAATTTGTTTATCACACCTTAGTGCATAGCATACCCTAATGGTACTCAGTGTGTTAACTCTAGAGGGGTCTCCAACATTGCTCCAATACATTAGAGACCTCTTTAGTATCCAAAGGGTTAAATCCTGAAGCAGCTGGGCCACCACATTGACAATGGTAATATAGTGCATCTTCTCTCATTCCATAAAGCTATTAGTTTTACAAATTCATTTAACTTTTCTGTTTTATCGATTACAGCTCAGAATGATGGGAATATCACTAAGTGGCACGAAGCATATTTCAAAAAACCAAAGCCATATTTTACTAGTGAAGGTTTTCCAAATCCACCATGTCCAAAGGGAAACGAACGATTTTTCACAAAACAGGAAGTGTATGTCATTGGCTTTGACAAATCGTGTATCCTACAGAACAGTGAAGACAAATTCTGCAATGGACCTCTGAAGCCAAGAAAGCAGTACTTGTATGTGTATTATTTTTTATTACAAAGTAAAAAAACTATAATTTTTTGCATAGAACTATAGCACTCATTGGGTGAACTCTTTCAAGAAATTTTTGTTCAAAAGCATACTCCCTATTACAGTTGTTTATTTTATCTTTTGAGTGCAATATGAGTTAACTTTTCAGTACCACAGAGGTATCCAGCTCATTGAGTTGCAAAGGGTTAAAAAGGACCTACCACCTTGAACGTGTTTAAAAGTCTTGAAAATCTCCCTATATGTTGTAGTAACCAAATGCCCAGCAGACTGCAGTTTTATTTTTTTAAAAAGTGACCATACAAGTCTCTCAGTGCAGCACAAAGCTTAAAGGGATAGTAATTTTTCACAAAAACAGCAGCTTTAATTAATCTTCATAGTATTTGGGGCATGGAGAGTGTTATTTCAATACTGTCAGTTGTAGTTTAACAGTTATTTAATAAAAAAGTATCCCCCTCCTGCCCATTTTACCTAGTGTAAGCCACCTCCCCTCAGATGTGGAATCTGTTCTTGAGACCAGACAGCTCACAGAAAGGGACAGTCTTCTTACTGTGAGCATAAGAAAAACCCTGCCCCCCCTTGACAGGTTTTTCCCTTATGCTAATTGAAGATTGTCCCTCTTTGAGATCCATCCGGACAGTCTTGCTGCTCTGAGGTAAGCAGTGTTACATCAATAAAAGAGGCGGGAGGGGGATACTTTATCATTCAATTACTCTTGAACTACAACTCTGACAGTACTGAAATAACACTCTTTATGGCCCAAATACTATAAAGATTAATTGGAGCTGCTGTTTTTGTGAAACATTACTATCCCTTTAAATATCACCTATGCACAATATCCTCTAAATAGTTAGGTGACACATCCAATAGCATTAAGACGTTATTATTATTTGTTTTTAGGCTTCCATTTGGTTTAAATGTAACTTTTAAAAGTATCTGCTGCAGCCACTTCTGGGTGACTGCAGTTCTCTGCGGTTCTCCGTGGTTACAGAGCCTGCCTCTGCTCCCCTCCCTCCTCCGATGACAGAGGCGTCTGTCAGTAAACTGGAGTGGTCTCATTGACAGAGATCGATATCTAGCCAATGAGACCACTCCAGCTTACAGACAGAAGCCTCCGTCATCGGAGGAAAGAGGAGAGCAGAGACAGAGCATCGGGCTGCAGTCTATAATGAAGTGGCTGCAGCCCAGAATTTTATAAGTTACATTTAAACCAAACGGAAGCTTAAAAACAAATAATAATAACGTTTTAATGCTATTGGATGTATCACCTATTAGAGGACGTTGTGCATAGGGGAGACATCCACTTTAAGACAAATAAAACCATTACATTCTAATCTAACTAAAAGATTGTCCATGTGCCCCTGACTACCGTTAAGTTGCTCCTTTAGCTCAAGGGTTAGTACTTACCTAGGCATATGGCAGATTCCATTCTGTATCTTGAAGACTGAGGGAAAACAACCTCCAACTTCGACCTCTGATCAGTGACTTGTACTATGGCAGCTGGAATAGATGACACAAGTACTTGCCTCTGAATTTTGATTCTTAGAATGTGCACTGGTACTTGAGGTGGCAGTCCCAGCTCCAGTAGCATCAGTTACCAATTGGAGGCAGATGTGCCTGGTTGCTTCCCCTAGTCATCAAGATTCAAAGCAGTTTTGGCCTTGTGAGAGGGTATTAACCCCTGAGCTGCTGAAACAACTTAGTGATAATCAGGGACACATAGCCAGTTTTTTAGTTAAATTAGTTTTTAATTGTTGTCTTTTCCTTTAATTAGCATATTGAACCACACTGATAGCCACATTTGCATTCATTAGCGTATGGGATCACAATTAGAGAACTCATCATGCAATACTATAAGTATGAATATCTCCTAAATGATGCAAACAGGTTTGCTGTTCTTTTGGTTAACGTGATATAACATAAGCAGTTACTAATGCCATTTTCAGATAAACACACTTGAATTTATGGTGACAGGTCCTGACACTTAGTGCTAAATATTTGGCATAATTATTAAAGTATTTATGCGTATAGCGGACATCATGAGATCCTGCTTCCGGGACCAGACGGCGGCTCTTCAGGAGCACTGTCATTGAGATATCTAACTATGATTACTTCATCGGAATGGTGTATAACGTGTGCTTGCAAGCCAGGCACACATTATAGGCCATACCGATGAAGTAATTATAGTTAGATATCCCAATGTCAGCGCTCCTGAAGAGCCGCCTAAAGTCGGTTGACCGGATTCTGCCTCTGACAGCTTTACAGCTCATCAGGCAGAAAAGGGGAGGGAGCGGAGGTCTTTATTTTCTTACATCTCTCAAACCATAACAGTTTGAGAGATGGGAATAAGGGCATTACATTTTTTTTATTATTTCTATCAATTCGCGAACAGTTTTTTTTTTGAGTTTACTATCCCTTTAAGGTTAGTTGTAATGTTTGAACAAATAGGGGAGGCACACGCACACCCATACAGGCAATACTTAGTATAGGGTTGACTCACTATATCCCTGCAAGGACAAAGTGAGAGGTGGCTTTGGTTACCTGAAAATCCTCCCTCTGAACTTTATAGGAACAGAATAACCTTGAACATTAATAATGTGAAATGTTTGCTACGTCTGTCAGGGTGGAGAAGTCTTCTACACTAGTGGCCAAAAGTGTTGGGACACCTCAATTTTTGCTACTTTTAGTTATTGCCATATAAATTGACAAAAACATTAGAAAAACATGTCAACATTGGGTATTTCTAAAATCAAGACAAATATTATAATCTTTCAGCAGGTTTTTTTTTAACGTTTGTAGATGTGTATCTTTAGAAAGCCCATCTTATGTCAAGAAAAACAGTATATAATATATGTGGGTACATTAAATGAGTAAGAGGAAAATTACAGCTAAACACAAACACAGTAGAAGTGTTAAAATAGCCATGGTCCAGAAGTGTTAAAACAGCCATGGTCCAGAAGGACAAAACAGCCACGGTCCAGAAGTGTTAAAACAGCCATGGTCCAGAAGGACAAAACAGCCACGGTCCAGAAGTGTTAAAACAGCCATGGTCCAGAAGTCTTAAAACAACAGCCATGTTCCAGAAGGACAACACTTCTACTGTGTTTGTGTTTAGCTGCATTTTTTTTAGCAGTAGAAGTGTTGTCCTTCTGGACCATGGCTGTTTTAACACTTCTGGACCATGGCTGTTTTAACACTTCTGGACCGTGGCTGTTTTGTCCTTCTGGACCATGGCTGTTTTAACACTTCTACTGTGTTTGTGTTTAGCTGTAATTTTCCTCTTACTCATTTAATGTACCCACATATATTATATACTGTTTTTCTTGACATAAGATGGGCTTTCTAAAGATACCATTATTTTCATCAAATTTCCTGTAAAACAATTTATAAAATATGATGAAACAAATGTAACAAATGCACATTTTTTAACTTTAGCACTTTAAATCTTTTACACACCTACAAACGCTAAAAAAACCCTGCTAAATAGATTATATTTGTCTTGATTTTAGAAATACCCAATGTTGACATGTTTTTCTAATGTGTTTGTCAAGTTATATGGCAATTACTAAAAGTAGCAAAAATTGAGGTGTCCCAAAACTTTTGGCCACTAGTGTATACGCCATTTTTGGATTACAACTCCCATCATCCTCAACTACCTCTTTGCAAGCTGTGGATGATGGGAATTGTATTCAAACAACAGCTGGGGGACAGAAGGTTGCATACTCCCAGTCAATGCACAGACAGCTGGAAATGATTTTGGATACAGAATTACACAAAACAAATTTTAAGTATTGTTATTACTTACATACTTACATATATCCTAACGTGGAGGTTATGATGTGAAGGTCCCCATAGAGTATAGTCAAGCTGATCATCCATCATGTGAATAATGCAAGTAATGAAGAAGCTTTGCTTTAATCCCTGGTTTCTCCCTACGGTTGTGTAAATTTGCCTGCTGAAGATTTTCATGTGTTTACATGCTACCAATAAGTATAGTTTTTATCATACCTGGAAGTGAAGTGGAGTTTCTATATAGCTTAGATGTAAAGGGGGAAAGCCTAATAAGTGCATTCAGATATCTAAAAAATATTTATAATTTCTTCCAACTATAAATATTTCTATAAAAATAACACATTGTATGTTAATATATGTAGATGATTTAGTTAGTGTGGCTACTGCATAGAGGTTCAAATTAAATAAATAAGCTACTGGTTTTGCTTGAGGCATATTAATTTTTTGACACTGTGCTTGCTAGCAGATGTCAGACTTGATAAGCGCTATGAAATACATGAGGAAAATAGTAAAATGGTGTCACACAATTGGCATCAGCAGTTGCCTTAATGACCATAAGACTCACAAAAGTAGGGGATTATTTGATAAAAATGACCTGGTTAAACAATTCATTCATTAGTACAATAAAGGGATAGTAATACTTAAAATGTAAAAAAAATATATGTTGTAGGGCTTATCCCCCTGAGTAAAACGAGAGTACTGCCACTGCTGAAAGGGATTGCATTCAAAAGTTATTAATTTTCAAAGTTGAATTTTTTAGGTGCAGTATCACAGTGGCCTGAAATTGTACAGTGGCGCTGTTGCTACACGATCCTATGGACAGCTCTGGTCCCGGGACCATAAATCTCCATAGGATGGTGTAGCAACAGCGCCACTGTACAATTTTAGGCCACTGTGATATTGCACTTAAAAAATTCATCTTTGAAAATTAATAACTTTTGAATGAAACACCTTTCAGCAGTGGGAGTACTCTTGTTTTACTCAGGGGGATAAACCCTACAACATATTTTTTTTACATTTTAAGTATTACTACCCCTTTAAAACCCAGATGTGTGTTGATAAGCTAAAAAAATATACATAGAAATACTTGCAAGTTTAGATACTTGAAACATTTTATTAGCATTGCTAACATTTCTTAGATGCAAGGAAAATTTGTATTAGCAGAACTGAGAATTTTTATTAGCATTGCTAATTTTTTTTACAAAAGTGATTTTTTTATTGCCATTGCTAACCTTTCATGTAATGAATGCAAATTTTTATCAACATTTCTAGTTATATCGAAACATTGTCAAATGTAATAACAATGTAATTTTTTCTATAAGGTATGCACATGTTTTGTTTTATTAGGTTCAGGAATACTTTCTATCATTGTTAAATATGACAAACACAGTCATAATAATTATTTGTTTTTCTCTGCATTTTAAAGTACAATTTTATTGAATAGACCCCTTAGTCTTTACTTATGCTTTTGAACATTTTCTTCTAAAGGAAATTACACTAAAACTTATTAACTTTAGATCATAGTAAAATCATTTATTATTATTTTACCAGAAAATCAAGAAACTGTAATAAGACCTTTTGTCTAAGCACCATATTAACTTTATCACTAGTTTTATCTACAAATCTCCTAATATATTTCAACAACAACCTGTAAGATGATACCATTTATCAATTGCAATGGGATACACAAAATCAACTGCTGTTGCCATCCTAGATAATAAACTTCTGCCTCCAATAGAATTTCTCATTTTAAAGGGTGGGTGATAGATACAATGTTAAACACAAATTTGACACACCAGTCAAGCCATAAGACTTGCTTTTCCCACAGAAATCTCACATTTGCACACACTGCAAATGTGAGATTTCTGTGGGAAAAGCAAGTTTTATGGCTTGACTGGTGTGTCAAATTTTTGTTTAACATTGTATCTACAACCCATCAAATTCAGGTGGAAGGGGTTTTCATTCACTTTTTTCCCCTCCATAACCTTTTCATTTTAAAGGGATAGTAATGAATCTTTTAAACTTAATTTAATATTGTAGCTATTCAAAAATTAAGTAATTGAGGTCAAGTTTATCTCTCAAACCTTTATGGTTTGAGAGATATTTGATTACAAAGCCCCCCCCCCCCTTTTAACTGACGTCAGTCACACTCTGTCTTACAGCAGGAGACCCTGGTCCGCAGACCTGCCAGCAGCTTTTCAGCAGAGCCGAAATAGAGAGATCTAAAAACAAATACTTCATTGGAACAGTCTACAAAGTGTACACTTTGTAGATCATCCCAATGAAGTATTTGTTTTTAAATTGTGCTATTTCGGCTCTGCTGAAGAGCTGCTGGCAGGTCCAGGACCAGGGTCTCCTGCTGTAGTGAAAGGGGAGGGAGAGGGAACTTTATAATTGAATATCTCTCAAACCATAAAGGTCTGAGAGATAAAACTGGGCTCAATTACTTTATTTTTTGAACAGCTACAATATTAAATTAAGTTTAAAAGATCCATACTATCACTTTAACTAAAGCTTGGGCCTGTTTGTACATATCTCACTTTAAATCAACTTGATTTGCTGTCACCGTCTAAAAATGGGGTAGGCAACCTTGGAAGTCCAGCTGTTGGTTAGTTGGGGATGATGGGAATATTTGAGAGCTAGTGGTTTTGAGATTTGAGAGCTAGTGGTTGCATATACATGTTTATCAGAAATGTCAAAGCTTAATCTTTTCCATTCTTACCACTCATTTATAATACTCTGAATTTTTTTTTTTTATTACAGGTTTAAGTTTCGAGCGACAAATGTTAATGGACAGTTTACAGATTCACACTATTCTGATGCAGTCAAAACATTATGTAAGAAAAACTGTTTCTATTTTGTTTTACGATAAATTGTATGTATGGTATATATATATATATATATATATATATATATATATATATATATATATATATATATATATATATATATATAGTAAGTGCAGACCCGTTTTTCTCAGCTCCAGTCCTCAGGACTCACCAACAAGTTAGGTTTTAAGGATATCCTTAATTAAGCACAGGTAAATCAATGAAAATGACTGAACCACTGATTACCGACCTGAGATCAACCTAGAATTTCCTGAAAACATGAACTGTTGGAGTGTCTGGGACCACTAACTTTTCAGAATCAATGGTGTTCCTAGACAGATAAAAAGATATAGAGATTAGATTAGACTGATAGTGTTGAGAACACATTTAAAATTATAATAGCATTCAGCCTGGATGTCAGGATACTGCATCATATTGGTAACTGAGGAAACATCATGGACAAAATGTCTTCATAGTATGCAGTATGGATAAGATTATAGATAAAAGTACAAAGTGGGAGCTCAATGTTTTTCCTCTTAGTTTAGATCTTTGTCAGATTTCATATTCTGTAACTCTAAATATGCAGTACCCCTGCATGCTAGTGGTGGGAATCTTGATAATTAATGGTCTAAAGCAAATAACACTCTGGATACCAGCTGTAAAACCAGTATGTTGTTTTGAGGCATTTTTCACGGATGACTAATTGCTTTTGGTATAGATCTTCTTCCTATATTTGCTGATTATGAACCATTTGTTTCAGAGCAGTGCATCATGATATATTATGCCACATAATAAAATTGCTGTTGTAAAATATTTCCTAAAAATTCACACAGCCAAGGGGCATATAACAGTAGTGTTGCAGATATCTTGGAGAAAGATTCAACGTTTTTCTCAGTAACAACATCCTTGTCTCCTACTGGTGCTGGTGTGCAAATTCAAAGTATGGAGGAGGATAACTCCAAGTTAGTTGGAGGTGACAAGAGTCACAGAGTTCCTGCACCCATCACCAGGCCATGCTGATAACTCACACTTACTGAGTTCTTACAAAAGAGTAAAACATTCACAAAAGTGTGCCAGTAAATTTGCCAAAATGTTACTGGCCGGCATGCGTCTGTCTTCTTTTTTTTTATAACAAGGATTTTAAAGAACTGTCCTTCACCCTGCTGGCATATCCCAAGGCACTATTATTGGCTATTCCAGAGTTGAACAAGCAGGTGGTTGGTGTTGTGTAACTTGTGTGCAAAGGGACTCAGCCAGCTAACAATGTTTTTCAAGACCTATGTTCCTGTAGGACTTAGCCTTAGCCTTCAGCACACAGCAGAATTAGTATTGCAGCTAGGATTCTTATGGCCATAGAAAGCATAGGTGGAAAATTGCAAAATTCTAGCTGGAAATTCATTGGGGGTATACATCTTCTATGTATGGGATTTTCAGCTAAAAAGGCATCATATTGTGTTTCCTTTGTGAAAATTCCAATGGAAAATGTGGCTTTGCTCCATTGTCTCCTCATGATTATCCGGAGAAGGAGTCAGAGATACTCAACTCGGCTCATGAGCTTGCAAGGGTATGCTAAAAGCTCACTGGGACTGTGTACTTGAGCCCAGAGTGCAATCTCTTTTAGCTCATAAATGCCATACACAGAGAAGAAATATTCTGAAGCATATCATACAGGTCCTGCCAAAATGACAGTCCAGACAAGAAATGCCAGACAATTCTTCTCTGAACAAAGGAAACTGCTAACCCCAGACATACGTTTCGGCCTTATTGGGCCTCATCGGTGAGGTGCCGCTGATCCTCTATGCACTTGTGAGCAACAAGGCCATGTCTGAATTCCCTCATTACCCTTAGGGTGACCAACCCTAAGATCAATTTGTATATACACAGAAGAAGTCAGAGATGCTCAACTCTGCTTATAAGCTTGCAAGGGTATGCAAAAAGCTCACTGGGACTGTGTACTTGAGCCCAGAGTGCAATCTCTTTTAGCTTATAAACACCATACACAGGGAAGAAATATTCTGTAGCATATCAGACATGTCCTACCAAAATGACAGTCCAGCCAGGAAACACCAGACAATTCTTCACTGAACAAGGGAAACTGCTAACCCCAGACATAGATTTCAGCCTTATTGTGCCTCATTAGTGAGGTGGTGCTGATCCCTCTATGTACTTGTGAGTAAGGAGTCCATGTCTGGATTCCCCCATTACCCTTAGGGTGACCAAAATTAAGAGCAATTTGCATATATAAAGAAGAAGTCAGAAATGCTCAACTCGGCCCATTAGCTTGCAAGAGTATGCAAAAAAACTCATTGGGACTGTGTCCTCATGCCCAGGGTGCAACCTCTTTTCGCTCACAAATGCAATACACAGAGAAGAAATAAT
Organism: Rhinophrynus dorsalis; assembly: GCA_037306005.1. Taxonomy (NCBI): domain Eukaryota; kingdom Metazoa; phylum Chordata; class Amphibia; order Anura; family Rhinophrynidae; genus Rhinophrynus; species Rhinophrynus dorsalis. Next base: position 206,916,880 of record CM074721.1, read on the forward strand.
TTGAAGCATATAATACAAGTCCTCCCAAAATGACAATTCTAATCTGAACAAGAGAAACTACTAACCTCAGATGTATGTTTCAGTCTTATTGGGCCTCATTAGTGAGAAGCAGATGATACCTCTAGGCACTTGTGAGCAAGGAGTCTACATCTGGATTCCCCCATTACCTATAGGGGGACTAACCCTAAGAGCAATTAGCATATAGAAAAAAGAAGTAAGCGATGCTCAACTCGGCTCATGAGCTTCTATGAGTAAGCAAAGAGCTCACTAGAACCTAGGATACAATCTCTTTTAGCTCTCAAATGCCACATACAGATAATAAACATTAAGAAGCATATCATACAGGTCCAGCCACAAAACACCAAACAATCTTCTTTAAAAAGAAACCCACTAACCCAAGACTTATGTTTTAACCTTATTGGGTCTTATCAGGGAAGTGCGGCTGATCCCTCTATGCTCTTGTGCGCACAGGGTCCACATCTGGATTCCCCCATTACACTTAGGGTGACCAAATTGCTCTTAGGGTTGGTCACCCTAAGGGTAATAGGGGAATCCAGATGTGGACCCCTTGCTCACAGGTGCTTAGAGAGATTAGTTCTACCTCACCAATAACACCCAACAAGGCTGAAACCAATGTCTGGGGTTAGCAGGTTGTTGTGTTCAGAGGAGAATTGTTTGGCGTTTTATAGTTGTGAGGCAGGCCAGGAGTGGAGCATTCAGTTTCAACCTTTCCCTGGTGAGCTGGTACATGTGATCGCTGCTACAGTGATCACATGTTCTGGTTGAGCCAATGACAAAGGCATTGTATACAATACAGTGTTCTCTGCCTCTTTCTTCCTCACTGTGAGAGAAATGGGACTAGATAATTGCCTTTATTTTCAAAATAAAGTATTGCTATCCCTTTAACGCGTTCCAGTTTGAGCTGTAATAACTTTTGAATAAAAACACTTTTTAACAGTGGACAGTGGGAGAGCCCTTGTTTTACTCAGAGGGATAAACTGAACTACATATTTTTTTTACGTTTTAAATATTACTATCATTTTAAGGGGTTAATGGGGTTTTGGGGAATTTTTATATTCACCTCCTATGGTGAGTTGGCCTGTTCCAGAATTACCAATTTTTTTTTTTTTTTTTTTTTTTTTAACAAGGACCTTTACAAGGGAAGACACATTTTATTTTACTGCTTTCAAACACATCAAAGACTTTTCAAAAGGCATCTTAACAAGCTGAATCTGTAGATATCTTTGATAATAAAGGAGCTTATACTGGTTTTGTCTAAACTCTGTACTTTCATACTATCTGTCTTAATAATTAATATGATCACAGGCAAAACTTGTCTGACTTTTCCATCTCTTGGATACAAACGTCAATGACAATATGGCCTGTTTCATTGAGGAGGCAGGACCAGAGGGGTCCTCATGGGGTTAATTTGCACAAGAAGGAAAGCAGCAGCAATAACTGATGATAGCTGTGAAACACAGAGATATGTATAAAGTAAAAGTGGAGAAATTCCTGGGCAAACCATAGCACCAAATGTAACAACTACAAATCCCCATTGATTAAAAGGCTGCTTTTAACCCCAGGAACGAAGGCAAGATCTCCAACACAGTACATATGAGACCTCTAAAATCAAAGGCGGTTAAAGTGCCATTTAAGGGGCAACTCTCATCAGTTATACAAGTGTCTAATACTGTGGCTAAGTTTACATGTTTTCTCATACACAAAACAAATGACTTATGATTAGGCTGACCAGACCTCACCTTTAACTGGGGACGCATAGGAGAATGCATACTGCAGGGCTGCATTGATTTCAGTGAAGTACTGAAAAATGGCTATTTCCTATGTGTCCCCGGTTAAAAGTGAGATCTGATCAGCCTACTTACGATGCCATTTTTTCTTTTAGCATACTATTTTACCATTATTATATGCCTCCATGTTCCCTTCCATAGAGGTGAACTCTACCTTTTAAATACTTTATTTAACCCTTTGAGTACAAGAGGGGTATGCAACACATTGTGTTGTGTACCCCTGTGGCACACAGAGGGTTAACCCTTTATGCTGTACACCCCTCTGGTGCTTAAAGGGTTAGTAGAAGGTCATTTTTAAAGGGATAGTAATACTTCATTTTAACTTTATTTTATTTTTGTAGGCATTAAAAAAACATGAAGAATGATATAAGTCTTGTCTCTGAAACCTTTATGGTTTAAGAGATATTCACAAACAAAGTATCCCCCCCGTTCAACCAGGTCAGAAGGGAGATGCCCAGGTAGACTGCAGAGAGGGACAATCTTCAGTTAAGATAAGGGAAAAAGCTGAAAAACTTGTCAAGGGGGGAAGGGCTTTCATTGTTTTCATACAAAGAAAATTGTCCCCTTCTGTTATCTGTCTGGTCTTACAACCAGATTCACATCTGAGAAGAGATGGCTTACACTAGGTAAAAGGGGCGGGGAGGGGAACTTTGCTTGTGAATATCTCTTAAACCATAAAGGTTTGAGAGATAAGACTTATATCATTCTTCATGTTTTTTTAATGCCTACAAAATAAAATAAAGTTAAAACGAAGTATTACTATCCCTTTAAGTATGGGGTTCATACAGCAGACCAACATATTTCTGTGATACTTTTATATCCAAGGATAGACTTAAGTCTATAGACAGAGTCAGGGACAATCCAGTGTACACTCAAATGTAGAACTTTACTCCATGAACTCCCTCTCACTGGGCCTTGTAGGTCAGCAGTGTATGTGTAATGCAGAATCACTTACTTGGTTCCAAGGGGTTTTATTAACAGGAAAAAAATAAACAATGTATTTCATAGGCAGATTCCTTACTTTCAATAAAGGAACCAAAGCTGCTTTCCATTGGAGAGACCTATCACTTCTCCCTTTGTCCTTTCCCTCATCCTATATAATAATTCGCTAAGTTGTGTGTAACGCACGACATGCGCAGTAGACACTGCTGCGCGTGCGGCAGTCATGCGCACTACAGACTGCCCACGCCGTGGCTGATACAGAGCTGGGCGTGGGCAGTCTCTACCGCGCGTGACTGCCACGTGACCCGCTGCCAGAGGCACTGTGGCCCGTGTAACGGGCTGTTCAACTAGTCTTAGAATAACTCAAGATTTTCCTTTGAAAACCATGTCTTAGATTTGCTTTCCCCTGGGCAAACAGCTGTTTATTTGCTGCTCCAGGTAGTCCACAGGAGCCCCGTGAGGGGACCTATTTCCCCTTCTTAACTGGGTACTTTGGTGGCTATAGTAAGGAAGACCTTCTTCCTCCTCCTCCAGTCTGCTGCAGCTACTTATGGAACCAAACTCCAAATGTGAAACTAAACTGAAAATACATGCCAGGACCTTTTCATCCCTTATCAGCACTATCTGTCTAGTGCTGCAAAGGACCCATTAAAGTGGCAGGTACCCAGGGAGTACACCGCTACAAATCTCTTCACTGTTTTTTTGCATTTGAACTCTTTTGTTATATATGACTAAACAGGGACATATTCATGTCTTATGTTTTGTTAAAATCATGACCAGATCACTATGTGACTAATTTTATTCAGATAACAGATAGAGGGCTGGATTCTATCAGGTGATAAATGTTACCTCCCATTTTATCAAAAATGTTCATATTGAAGTCTATAGGGAAACCTGGAGATAAAAGCAGAGATAAAATTAGCACCTGCAATAGTATCCAGCCCAGAGTTTTTTCTTTATTGTGTGGAGTTGAGAACTAAATACACACCTACAATGGTGCAGAGTAATTACAGGAATGTTCAGGTACTATTTAAAATATATAAACAGATATAACTGACTACTGTATGAAGGACAGCTCCCTAGATAAAAGCCTCTGTTAAACACATTAAAATCCACTTATTCCTATACGTATAGTTCTACTTTAAGCCATTCAGCTAATCCAAGTAGGTTTATAGATAAAATTGTTGCTGAAAAAAACCAGCTAGTTATTGTTGTACAGAACCCTTCTGTCTGCCACTGAATGTAGTGACTTAGTCTGTAGATGTCACCTCTCAGTTGCTCTCTACCAGGAGTAAGTAATCTTTGGGTCCCCATTTATTGGGGACTAGCACTTCTATCAGCCACAACCAGCCAATGGAGAGCCACAATGTTACCTACCCATGGACAAGACATTAAGGGCTGAATTCAAATGCATGTGTTAATTTTATCTCTGCTTTTATCTCCAGTTTTCCCCATAGACTTCAAAAGGAACATTTTTGAAAAAAACTGGAGGTAACATTTATCTCCTTCATTTGAATCCAGCCCTAAAGCTTGGCTCTTTTCTACTATTTTGGTATAATAGATAAAATTGGGCCTGGTCAAAATGGAGAGGATATTATATTTTATGATATGACAAACAAAGTAGTCTTTTGAACAATATAAATCAGCTTTAGTACAGAAGATGGTATAACATAGTCTTGTGAAATCTAATCTTAGTTTGTTTAAACGACCCTAAGCCTTTCCACACTTTTACTAGTCAAGTTGATTCCACAGTCATTTAGATAGGTCCTTGAACTGCTGAACACATGAGAAGATAGCATGCTGGCTTCTGGACAGCTGAGGGAACCTGATGCCATAGATGCCAGTTCAGGCTGCCCATGACAGGGCGCATTGTATGATATATAGGAGTAGCTAAGTGAAAGCATAGGTTGTTTAAGATGTGCTAAATATGATTTGCAGCTCATCACACTGTGGCATATGTATTATTTCAGCAGTAGAATGATGAGGCATAAAACCTGCATCTTATACATTAAATGTTCTCATTGTGGTATGTGTATTTTTTCATTTGTTACACATGATGCAGTTGGTCTTCCCAAGAATTACATGACTTTTGGCCTGATCCCACTGTTCTAAGAATGTTAGTAGTGATATTAGAGTTCAAACATGGTACCTGAAGGATGTTTCTGTGATGCATTACCCACACCGAGATGCTTCATATTAGAACATTAAAGCAGAACTACCACCCCACAAAATCTTAGCTTAACTAAGTCCCCATCTGGCAACTAGCTGCTTAGTAGTGCTAGTCGTCAGAATTATTACCTTATTTAATAGATTTATGCTCTCTTCTATGGCTAACATTAGCACGGAGCGCGGACCTCTTGCCATTGTGACGTCCGCACGCCTGCGCTGTCAGTCCCAGCCGAGTCTAGGAGGCATTACTAGGAGCTGGCTTGCTCTGGCTGGGACTGACAGCACAGGCATGCGGACATCACAATGGCAAGATGTCCGCGCACCGTGCTAATGTCAGCCATAGAAGAGAGCATAAATCTATTAAACGAGATGACACAGATGTGAAGCTCTTCAACGGACTCACCGATCAACAGGTAGCCTTTCAGTTAATGTTAAAAGATGCTCTTTATTGTAATCAAAGTTAAAAACATCAGACTCAAGTCTTCTGTGTTCTAATAAGTAACACAACGATACACACTCCTGATGCGTTAGTCACCTAACGCGTTTCGTACTAGAAGTACTTAATCATAGGGCTAATCATAGAGCTGCCTTTTGATTGGTGAGTCCGTTGAAGCGCTTCACATCTGTGTCGTCTTGTTTGTTGAAGCTGCCTGACTGGAGCTGTGTGGAGCTCTCCGGACTCACAAACAGAAAAATATTTGGTGAGTGATACATTGTATTTTCTAATTTTATTTTTAAAAATTAGGCTAGTAGCGTTCCACAACTGTATTTATTATAAATCTATTAAATAAGGTAATAATTCTGGCAACTAGCGCTACTAAGCAGCTAGTAGCCAGATGGGGACTTAGTTAAGCATACATTTTGCGCTTTAAAGAGAGACTAAAAACAGGAGATCAAGCAGAATAAGGGATGAGATGGGAACAGTAGTCAGGAACAAGCCAGTCAAATCAAGAACATACACTAGGACAACCCCAGGAATGCAGAATAACTCAAAGATCAGTTGCAGGAAGTCCGAAACAGGAAGACTTTAAAGGGCTATCTTCCAATGAGGAGTGAGAGGGGAGGAGAACATACAGACGGAGTGACAATAATGTATCTTTCCAGAATCGTAAAAACAGACTTTCCCCGTATGAAAAATGCAACATATAGTGATTTGTATTAAGTACCAATTATATTTCATTCACATTTATAGACTAGCCTGTCCACTTGATACTGGCAGGCTCTTAACGCTAATGGAGAAATTTATATATAAATATATTGCGAGAGAAAGCTTGATGACATATACAGTATCTAAGACCTGATTTGACTCATTTTATTTTTCCGTACTATTGAAGCTAAAAGTCCCAGGGAGGAATAACTGCTGTGCAAGGTAAAGGATGTTTGCAGAGACCGTAGGGTGGGCCTGTGCTTAAGCAGACTTAGATGCTTTTAATAACAGGAATTGTGCCGGGCTGTGAAAGTTAGGTAGTGGAAGTTTAGGTCACTATTTCCACTACCCCAGCCAGTAGAGCTGTGCTGCTGCAAAGAAGGAGACTTTTCCTGTGTCAGGTACTTTGCTGTATGACATTTGTTTTGTTTAGTTCATAAGTGTAAAAGCCACCCGACTGCAGTTAGGACATTTCTGTGTTTAGTTAGTGCTCAGAAAGAGCAAGGATTTTGTTTTGTTTATTCCTATTTCACCTGTGCTTGAGCTAACCTAGAAACCTGTGGCTTCTAGTGAGCCCTGACAAACACCTGCATATCTTAAAGGGCCACATAATATACACACACACATACACACACATATATCACTCCCATGGGTTGATGCCTTATTGTGGCAGGAGTGTTTGCAATTTACGAGTACAGTTTCGCACTTAGTAGAACTTGACAAGTAAGATTTAGTCAAATGAGAAGATGGACACTCGCTACGCTATAAAGGAAACAATGATGGACAATGTGAAGGAATCGGATTCTTGAATAACAAAACACTGACAGACTCAGTTGTAAAAGTAGAAAGTATTTCAAATAATTGATTCCTGTGCTATCAAACTAAACGGTCGCTGTATTCTTCAAATCATTCAAATTTATGCACTTACAAGTAACCACTGTGATGATGTAGTTGAAGAATTTTATGATGATTTATTATGCCCCTACAAACAGGACAGTTATCACTACAAATTTAAAATGGGAGTTTTCAGCACAAGAGTTGGAAAGATCCAAAATGGTGACAAATCGATCAGACCACATGGAACTGGAAATACATGACAGAGGCAACTAAAATTCCCTGACTATGGAGCCTGTTCAAACCTCAAGGTTGCAGGTTCGAATCCCGGCAGGGTCAACTCAGTCCTTCATCCCACCGAGGTCAATAAATGAGTACCATTGATTGGGTAATAATAACATCAATTATTTCACCTGCCGATTTGGTTAATTCCAAGAGAGTGCACTGAAAGCGCTTTGAGTCCCACTGGGAGAAAGGCTCTATATAAACACTATTTGTTATTATTATACCAAATACTTATACTAATATGAGTGTGAGATTTGTAGTCAGATCTTTATAAATATGATGGACAACAACTGAATGCAGTGCCAAGGGCTAAAGCTGTGCCAGAAGTTTTAGAGACGTAGAAGCTGCAAGAAAATGAAATGTAAAAACAGCTGGACCTGATAAAGTTACTATTAAAATGTTAACCCTTTGAGTGCTAGAGGGGTATGTAATGCATTGCAAAGCAATGTATTGCGTACCCTTCTTGCACTCAAAGGGTTAAAAGCCAGATGTCGACCTATATTCAAAGCCCTAGCCAAACTATTTTCAAAATGCCTAATACTCGGCAATGTGTCTGAAACCTGGACAAATGCAGAAGTCACCCTAATGCACAAATAGGCGATACGGCGGTTCTAAAAAAACTACTGACCAATAAGCCTATTGCCAGGTTTTCACAAAGGTACTATCAAGAAGAATGGACACAGTACCTAAGACAGCACAACCTAAAAACAATACATAACACAGCGCAACCTAAAAAACAAGCAGGCTTCAGGAGCAGTTCCAGTATAATGGACCATATTTGGACAATGTAACAAGTTATAGAGTGCCATGATGAATACAACCTTCCATTATATATAGCCTTCATTGACTACAAAAAGACCTTTGACTCAGTGTACATCAAGCAATAATCAATGCCCTCATGAACCAAGGAATAGATAGAGCTTACATTAATGGGTTGATAATGTCTTGTAATAATAATTAGTAATATTGTAGATATTTAAAAAATAAATCCATTGATGCCAGTCCGATTTCTCAGACCTTTATGGTTTGAGAGGTAGACGGTGATAGAGTTCTCCCCTCCCTCCCCTTTCACTGATGTCAGTTGTAAAGCTACCAGAAGGAGATTTGAGGTCTGCGACTTGAGGTGGCTCTTCAGCAGAGCCGAAATACTGCAATATAAAAAGAAATACGTCATTTGAACGGTTTACAAAGTGTGCCTGGTTTGCAATTCGCCTGTCGGTCCCGGAACCAGGATCTTCTTCTATCAGCTAGAGGCTGACGTCAGTTAAAGGGGAGGGAGGGGGGAACTTTATCACCGTATATCTCTCAAACCATAAAGGTTTGAGAGATCGGACTGGTATCGATGGATTTATTTTTTGAATATGTACAATATTACTTTTTATTTATACAAGACATTATTAACACTTTAAAATCCTCCAATCGATATGTGAAAATGCAAATGCATCAATGCAATGATGAACAATGATAAACTCCAGCTCTACATAGAAAAAGAAGTCCAATGAGAAGATACAGTCTCCCCAAAACTATTTTCCACAAACTAAATTGGGACAAATAAGGACTTAAGATCAATGGAGACTACCTACATCACTTATGTTTTGCAGATGATATCATACTCTTTGCCAGAAGTCCTGAAGAATTGCAAGAACACAATGAAGAGCTACAACAGGAAAGCAAAAATGTTGGGCTAAAAATGAATATCAACACAAGTTGTTTAACAAATTTACCATACCAAGGAAAATCACAGTAGATGTCCTCTCAGTCCTTACGTATGGCTGTAAAACATGGACACTGAATGTCAAAGCCATACAAAAACCTAAGGTTAAAGGGATAGTAATACTTCGTTTTATGTTTATTTTATTTTGTAGGCATTAAAAAAACATGAAGAACGATATAAGTCTTATTTCTCAAACCTTTATGGTTTAAGAGATATTCACAAGCAAAGTGTCCCCCCCGTTCAGCCAGATCAGAAGGGAGGTGCCCAGGTAGACTGCAGAGAGGGACAATCTTCAATTAAGATAAGGGAAAAAGCTGAAAAACTTGTCAAGGGGGGAAGGGCTTTCATTGTTTTCATACAAAGAAGAGTGTCCCCTGCTGTTATCTGTCTGGTCTTACAACTAGACTCACATCTGAGAAGAGATGGCTTACACTAGGTAAAAGGGGCGGGAGGAGAAACTTTGCTTGTGAATATCTCTTAAACCATAAAGGTTTGAGAGATAAGACTTATATCATTCTTCATGTTTTTTTAATGCCTTCAAAATAAAATAAAGTTAAAACAAAGTATTACTATCCCTTTAAGCAGAGAAGTATGGAGCAGCACATTTTAAACATAACAAAAAAGAGACAGAAAAATGTGTGCACGGATTCAGTAGCAAATAAAGGTTATAGTTGCCAGAATGCTACATTTAATTAGAAAGCTCTTTACCATCACATTTACTTCCCTTTTAAAAAAGGGTTATTTTTGAGAGATTTAGAAGACTTGGTGAATTCTCAAAAACTGGTCTTTGCTGCTCATTTTCCCTAACTTTCCTGTGATGTGGAATTTGCATAATTACTTTCAAAACCATATGTTTTTACTTTCAGTGTTGGTTCTATGATTGTTTTAATTTTTGTAATTTAGATGGTACAGTGCTTATCAGTCTTATACATAAGCTTCATGCTTGAAAGGGGAGTGAAGATGTGAGGAAGTGCCTGAGATAGACCCTCCACTTATACCCCCCACACTAACCCTTTAAGGACCAAATGGGTGCACAAAACGTTTGTCCTTAAAGGGTTAACATGTAACTAAAATATCAGATCTCTTAGACTTCTATTTACAAAACTCTTCAACGTGGAAAGAAGTAGTCAAAACAAGTTATATAATAAGGAAAGCAATTTTGCTCTCAGCAATATATCTTTATAGATTTATGTTGTGCAATCTCTTGTTGTTTCTTTCATTGATAGAAAAATCCAAGATTTCATATGTGACATTTAAACAGAGTTGCACACTTCTTTCATATCAAATATATTGCCCAGTAAATGTAATCATCTGTTATCTGATCCATTACAAACATGGAGAGGCTATGAAAAGCTAAACATTTGTTTTTCATTTCCTCTACTCCTAAGTGTTTGAATAAAAATGTCAAGTGCATGGTCTCTTGGATTTAGACCAGACAGCAATTTGCTACTAAACACATTTTTATCTCTACCATTTCATATTTTCTGTTACAGCCGAGGGACTATCAGAAAGAGCAGTGGAAATAATCTTGTCAGTTACTCTATGCGTACTCTCTGTTATTCTGCTAGTGGCAGCGATCTATGCCTTTGCAAGGTAGGACATCATTCTTTTTATGCTTTTTTTTTTTAATATGTAAATGCTTTATTGAGGAATAACAGTAATACAATACATTGTAAAGGATGACATACAATCATATTCTACATCATATAACACAAAGAATCTCTTAATATTCCACTGTATTCAAAAAGAGAATTTTGCAGTTTTAAACATTCCCTATAGGGCTAAAGAATCTTTTTACTTTTAAACTTTCGAGTCAGAGAGTGGTATCCAACACATTGCAACGCAATGCTTTGGATACCTCTCTGGTACACAAAAGGTTAATTTAGTTCCCTATTTAAAATGTTAAATTACTGTTTACAAGGGTGTTCAATGTTTTACCCCCATAAATGCTAGAGATGCTTCCAACACATTGAAAAGCAACCATCGTGGGATTCAGGGGGTTAAAAACTCCATTTATATCAATAGAGAATGTGTTTGTCCTCTGTGATACATTTGCTTTGTTCCTGAATTAGGCCTCATTTATGTTTTGCATGAGGTTGCCTGTGTACAGTATTAAGATTACTGTAATTCTTATGTATTATTTTTTTTTTAAAAGATAAATAGCTGTTAGGATCCTAATCAAGACCAGATTTCCAAAAGATTAGCCAACTGCCTAGAGCGCCATGTTTAGAGTGTTGACTCGGCTTTACTGATCATTCCTGTAGTCTGATATGGTGTGCGGACTTTGAATTCCTATGCCCCTAACTAGACATATACTCCTGATAGCATTTACTAGTATACAGGCCCCGTCACTTGCTATTACTTACAGGGGCAGTATAGAGTCAAAACAAGTAATCCCAGGTGAAAGGATAGCTCCAATGGCAACAACAATGAGTTAATGTCATTGATGTGTTTTCAAAGTCCCTGTTTTTCTTTAAGTAAGACATCTCCATAAAACCCATTGTAATCCTGTATCTGTGACACTCATCTTTGCAGAGGCTGCCACCTGGTTGAAAAACATGTTACTTGTTTAATAACTATTGAAATCAATGGCAAAACCATTGTCTTACTCTGTAGGAAAAGCCCTACAATATTTTTTCATGATTAAGGTATATTTCTCCTTTAACCCTCTTTAACCCCCTAGATGTCAGAGAATTCCAATGTATTACACAGCAACACATTTGAGACTTCTCAAACAGTCATGGATTTAGACTGTTTTGCTTTTCTAAGTTTATTTTCTTTTCCCGGCTTTTTTGCTTTTCTATTTTCTGTATCTGGGCAACAATTGGTGGGTCTAGGGGTGACATCATGTGAGGAGTGGAGGTCTGACCATAGATGAGGCTGAATACTCCTTGTATACCCTGCCCTAGAGGTGCTAGAGGTATAAATCTGACCCTGGACTTAACTGACCTTCAGCCTGAAAGCATAAATACTGAATCAAACATATGATTTTTTTAAATATATATATTTTAATCCCAATTTATGTAATCACTGTAGTTTTTATAAAAATAGTATGACTCATTATACATTTCATAGAATATTATTTCAACATTTAAGTGGAACTGACACTCCTGATCTAATTTTTAAATGTTATAATGACAGCATCTCTTTCTGAATATCCCAGTGGGCTGGAACAATACATTGAATTTCTCTCTACTGCTGAAGACGTGAACATTTTTATTGTCCCCTTGTGGTGCAGTTGGTTTGCCTCACAATTGTTCCACTTATGATTCTGTGCACACGGGCTATAGTTTTCTAAATTATATTTACCATATATCATATATAAAAATGCAACTTTTAAATATAACACTACCGTAATACATAAGTATTATCTCATTGGTAAAAAACTGCACTTCCTTCTCTATCTGCTTGTATCTGTATGTCACCCACCTTATACTTAGATTGTAAGAGCTATGGGGCAGGGACCTCCTATCCTAATGTATGCTCACCTAGTATTCCCCTTATGATTGTCTATATAACCACTTAATTAGTGCATTTATTTTACCCCTTCTATACAAAATCTAAACTGTAAAGTGCTAAGTACACCTGTTAGCACTATATAAATAAAAATATACATACATACATACATACATATATCCAATTTCTTTTCCTGGCAAAACTGTTATTATGTGGGTAGTATATATATATTTTTCTAACCCTTTATTTCTCCTTAGAATTAGACAGAAGCAGAAGGAAGGAGGAACCTACTCTCCTCGAGATGCAGAAATCATCGACACTAAGTTCAAGCTAGATCAGTTGATCACAGTAGCAGACTTGGAACTGAAGGATGAAAGATTAACTCGGTAAGCATACTTCTTTAGCAAAACAGTAGTTTAAGGGGTCACTATCAATGACCTTGCCATAACCTTTACGTGTTTGGCAATTTTTGTGCTTCTCATATTTACAAGGATCAATTATAACCTCTTTCAAAGGCTGACCTCTGTCAAATGCTCTCCATAATCTAAAGAATTTAGAAGCATACTCATCTCAGTAAGGCTTATGTACTAAGGGAAAGATGAACACTTCTAAAGCAAGCTGACTGCCCCTGTGGGGAACCAGTTAAAAAAAACACTGTACATTGGGCATTTAACCCCTTGAATCCCAGAAAGGTCTCTAATGCATTATAAAGCAATCATTTGGAGATATGTCTAGCATTCATGGGGGAGATGCACTAAAGGTTGATGCTGTGGTGTTATGATTTTGTCAGTGTGTTCAAAGCACTTCGACATATCGATGTAGACACACAATGCCATATGTAGTAAAATTTAGGGATGCAAGGGGAGGGGAGGAGAAGGTACCAATTAACATACAGGATTGTCAAAGTGCTGTAAATTGTAAGGAATACTCTGTCTCACACATCACCAGCACTACAACAATCCTGAAGACTGAGAGCAATCTCTGTGCTTCCCCACTTGGTCAGTAGGGGAGTGTAGAGAATCCTTTCTCTCAAATGGGGCAGCAGAGAGAATGCTGTCAGACTTCAGGATTGGCATACTACTGGTGATGTGTGAGGGAGAGCATATCTTCCACAGTGACTGCAGTTCACAAGCCTCCCTGCTTCTGATATGTTACTGCATAGCAAAGTACTAGGAGATCCCAACGTCGTCAGTCTCATGTAGACAAAGTTGAGACTGTGAGCGCCAACAGCACAGGCTGCTATCGGAGTTTAGTGAATATGGGGAAGTGCCAGATTAACATATAAACACACCCCCATGAATACGATAATGGCTCATTATCCTGCATTTCCATATGAAAATAAGCCGTCATGCTTAACAGGCCATTGTCAATGAGATTAGTGAAAATGTGTAAACCTGGTGAAGTTATAACTTTTGTTTGCATCTTTTTTCAAAATAAATTATTGTAACTATACTTTTTTCACATTTACATTCATATACTTTTTTGCCATACATTTTCTTAAAGAATTTTCCAGGTCTAAGCATTTTTTCGCCCATATAAAATGTTGGTTACACTGCAGTTAGGAATAAACAATGTTGGCATTGAAACAATGTGGGTATTCATGTACCAAAAGCATTAAAAGCAATGAGCATTTTATTAGAATGTATTTACTAAAGGTTGTATTCAGGAAACTAAGGAAAAACTCTTCTGGGACAAAACATCTGCACCATAGAGGACAAACAAATGGTCTTCTAACCCTCTGAACATCTGAGAGATCATAAACTCATAACTTCCAATATGTTGGAGTCCTCCCCAGCATACCTGGGAACAGTCATTTATGGAGTGCCCGGAGGGACTCCTCTGATGCAGCTGGGGAGAATGATTGCCGCAAATCATGGTTAACTGTAAGGGGGAAGTGGCTGTCCGTGGCATCACACAAGTGGGCGGGAAGTGGGAGGAACTGGGTGGGAAGGAGGAAAAGTGGGAGGAACTGGGTAGGAAGGAGCAGAAGTGGGCAGAGTTTTAAAGAAAACTCCCACATCCAGAGACTCAGCCTCTGCCCCGGAGACTCCGATTTTGAGAGCGCATTACCGGGTCTCCGGGCAAAGCCCCATTTAAATCAAAATAATTTTGAGTTGTTCTCTGTTGTACAGCTGGGTTGCTCCAAAATGTGGTGTTTTGTCCCTGGCATCTTCTTAGAATGTAGTGAAATCATGGTGGACATCAACTGAGAATGAGACTCAAATACATGTCCTTTTGTTTGCAGTTGTAACCCTTTCAGTCCCGTACCCCCTCTGGCACTCAAAGGGTCCTATGAAGACCCTGGAGAGATTGTGAATGAAATCTTCCCAATATAGGGAAATATTTAGGATCCTTCAGGGACACTTTAACCCTTTGAGTGCTCTACAATGCGTTGCATACCCCTCTGGCACTCAAAAGGTTAACACGTGGTTAAAACCAGCATTTTCTTGTGGTAAAATGGTCAGTTAGGAAGGAGGCTGTTCTGGGTACACTACAAATAAATGTGGCTGCTTTTCCCATAAACACGAAGAGAAGAAACAACATGGATTCCATTTTAACACCTTGAATACTAGAAAGATTCCAATGCATTGGAGACCTCTCTAGCAATCAATGGCTATAAGCCCCCATTTAAATCAAAAATAATTTAGGGAATTGGTATTTGTTCCCTATGATGCTATTGCCTTGATCAAAAATTCACAGCTTTTTATTTTGTGCAAATGGCCCTAAGACTCTAGTATATGCACAATCTAACATGTGGATGATTTTATTATTTTTATGACATTTGTACCCTAATATAGTGGTGTCAGCTCAGAGGTGTTAAGCCCCTTTATGCCTCTGTTCACGAAGTTTGAACAACAAAAAACTAGCAAAATATCAATCTGCCTGATAGACCTTGAAGGTCTGATATTTTCTTAGGGCCATATGTTCAAAGAAGCAGCAAAACAGCTTTTGTCGTTTGTAATGACTTTTCAAAGTACAGTGTCGTTGGGATCATTAATATTTTCAGAGAATGTCAGTTGTGATTGGAAATATGTCGTTTGTCCCGACTGAAATTGTCATATGGAACGACAAAAAAAGTCTTAACTAAAGACAAAAATGTCTTTAAAAATGTCTTAACAACAGAAATGTCTTTAAAAATGTTTTAACTAACGACAAAAATGTCTTAACTAAAGACAAAAATTCTCACATTCAGAACACATTCCCTCCTCTTTTTTCTTAACGTACAAATCTTGTCTTTTGAAAGACATTTTTTTGTCTTTAGTTACGACAAATTTTCTTTTCCTCTATACGACACTGGAGAATAGTTTAGCCACGCCCTAGCCACGCCCCTTTGCCCGTAAATTCTGGAGTTGTGTCGTACACAACTAGTTTTTTGTTGTATACTCTATAGAAAATATGTTGTTCATGCATTCAAGGACTTATTTTTGTCTTTCATATGACAATTTTATGTCGTTATCCCTTTGAACATACGGCCTTTAGTCTATAAATGAGAGATACAGTTTGATTGGATGAAGACAGACTTGCCACAATTTTTCAAACAGTGATTGGCTGAATGCACAAGAAAATAATATTTTCTTCTGTCATTGCCAATTAAAAAATGTTGCATTGGCTTGATTAAATGTGTTACTCACTCATTTAGCAATGAGTAGCTACTAGGAAAATCCAGCCATCGGCAGATTGACGCACACTCAGAAGTGAATAAAAATAAATCTGATCATGTACATTACTCCAATCCAGTGCAGGCTTTCTACAGCCTCCTGTCAGGCTGAATCTAGTTGATTAAAGGAATAGAGAACACAGCTGTGATCTGTCCATACACTGTAGCCTGAGGTGAAGTTTATTAGAAAATACACAAACAAATGCAATATTCCAGGGAGCTCAATGCCTCCCTTTGTCAGATATCCTGATGAACGGATATTTTGATCCCTCCAAATCTTGCATTTGGTTGTGTAGCTTGTAATAATCTTCCGCTCAGAATGGAATCTATGGACAGATCATGAGTGTTCTCCATTCCTTTAATCTGCCAGGTTAATTTTCTTCAGCCAGGTTCTGGCTAAGCTAAAAGACCTCATACTAATCTATGGGGCAGTAATACACATACATATACTTTGTATGCATATGCACATGTACAGCTCTTATGGTGGCATTTATGTCAATGTTTTCATATCTCCCTGTTTTGAAGATGCAAGACAGGGAAATACGGCTGATCACTAATAAATACCTGAAATTATCTGTTAAAGATTTTGGTGAAAGGCAGCCTAACCAATATACTGTTCTTGTCACATTATAATCAGGACTATATTGGAAGAAATAATCAGATAACACATCATTAGCATTTTTAATACATATTTGGAAATCCTCTGTATGCATGTATGGAGGTATCTTTATTTATGTAACTCCATATATGTACACTGAAATATAAAGACTACAATACAAAAGTAATACAGGACAGGCATATAAGCATCAAGTGAGATAATTGCATTATTAGCAGGGAAAAAGTGCAGCAAAGGGAATCATACATTTTGAAGGGGATCCTGCCCCAAAGAGCTTAATCATGGCAGCAGTCAGAGACAGTAATAGGAGGAGAATAAGTGCAAGGATATTGTAATGGAACTGTAGAATGATTTGGATGTGAATGTCAGTGTGTAAAAGGGAATGTTGTTACTGAGATGAACTGTGCAGAAAACAAAAAAAGAAAAAAACAAGATGCGCTTCTAGTGTTTTATCGTCACATGATTAAGATCACCAACCACCACCAATAAGTGTTACACTTACAAGAGTAATGGCTGAAGACACATATATATATGTCGCTCAGCTTCAGTGCTTCGGGGATATGATTATGACCGTGCCCCTGCAGCAGTATCTCCCGGCAGCTTCACTTCAAACCAGCATCATCCACAGAGTGGAAGAAGAATATGTATAGGACACAAAAGAAAAAACAAAGACGCACCAATATTGTGTTATCCAACAATTAGATAAATATCATAATAAGCAAGTCATATATCCACTCACATTTAGCAGTTGTTGACAACCAATAATAGTTGCAGGTTACTTACCCTTCCCTGCTTAGGTGCAGTAGGTTCTCCCCTTCTCGTCCTTCAAAGGATTAATCCGTTCTTCGGAATATAGCAATAATTCTACCACAATGAAAAAATATATATGAAAAAATAATAATAAAATGAAAATAAAAATAAAAACAAAAGTAGCCATTCCACTATAAATAAAAAACACTTTGTAGACCGTTCCAGTGAAGGATTTCTTTTTCAATAACGTGATCTTGGCTCTGCTGAAGAGCCTCCGCCGGTCCTGGTACTGGATTCCCCTGCAGTCAGCTAGAGAGCTGATGTGAGGGAAAGGGGAGGGAGGGGGGAACTTTAACTATGATTAGCTCTCAAACCATAAAGGTTTGACAGATGGGACTGGGGTCATTTAATTTCTTTTTTTTAATAGCTACAAGATGCACATTTGTAAAAATTATCTATTACTATCCCTTTAAAAATTCTAAAAGGAAACATGCACTGGTACATTTGCACAGACAGACTATATGCGGGTGATGTCATAGGCACAATTACCATCTTTCAGCAAAACCAATCCATTCATGCTTAAACATACATACAAACATACATGTACCAAGACCTTTACATACAAGCTTAAAAAACCCTAAAAACACAGCTGTAGTGCCATCGATACATATGTACATATAATACCATCAAATCTTGGGTATAATGCACACTTTATGTGATGTAAGGGTGTATATTATTTAAGAGTGAAAATAAATAAAAAATAAAAATGCCCCCTCGATCGCCCTTCCCCTTACCAACCTCCCCCATGTCAATACCAGTACATGTCTGCCCCCCTAAAATTTATCTGGAGGCAGGAAGCAGCAATTCTGCACTAACCATCCGCTTCCTCTGTTATGTTATTTATTAAAAGAATCTTAGAGCATGCACATTGAATCTATGGTAGTGCCCTGTCCGGAGGTCGTGACAGAGCAACCAAGTTACACTGAGGAGTTCCAGGAGCGGAAGAAGTAGGTGGCCAAACCAAGAAAATCACCCACTGGCCCAATATAATGTCTGCCTCCAGACAATATCACGGCTGCCTCTAGAGGGAGGATCCTGATTATTCGGGTGGGCTCTAAGATTCTTTTAATAAATAACGTAGCAAAGGAAGCGGATGGTCAGCGCAGGAATGCCTGCAGATGGGGGTCCTGAATTTCAGGGGGCAGACATGTACTGGTATTGAGGTGGGGGAGGCTGGGAAGGGGAAGGGAGATTGAGGGAGCCATTGATTTTTTTTTTGTGTGGGGGGACGAGGGGGTGCTTATTATACACAGGAACTCATTATTTTACCAAAATATTGGGTATCATTTACACCTACATAGTTTACACAGGTGCGCATTATATCCTAGATGTTATGGTACGTAAAAAAATATGAAGATTTAGTCAAATTAGAAAATGGGCACTGGATATACTTTAAGGAAACAATCATGGATAATGTGGAGGAATCAGATTCTTGATTAATAAAACACTGATAGACTGACAACTGGTGGTGAAGAGCTCCCAAAAGAATGCAACAAAAATGTGAACACAAAGATAAGGTGCCCATACCACATTCCCACCAATAGCAAATTATCCTGTGGCTCATCTAGTAATATTGTCTACCTCATCATGTGTGTGAAATGTCCACAAACTGGACTATATGTAGGTGAGACAGGACAAACCCGAATTAAAAGGATGAATTCTCATAGGGCATGTGTGAACAACAAAAGAGACACCCCAGTGGGTCAACATTTTTGCAAAACAGACAACTGTAAAAAAGATGTCAAACTCACTGTTCTAATAGGTAATTTTAGGACACAGAGAGACAGAAAGATTGTATAAACTGATCACCAAATTTAACACTCTGAACTGTGGCTTGGACCATGACAAGGAATTTATGTCATAGTATCCTACAAACTAAACATATTTTGGTCCTTTGGGTTCCAGGGGGCTACACATTTCATTGTAAGCATTGTAAGCAATGGATTGTGCACCCCTATGGCACATGTATGCTTGACCCATACATTCTATAGACTAGAATGTAGAATTCACTGTAAAAAAGGTAATTCATCTTGTTTGCATCTTCTAGTTCTCTTCAAAGTGACTTTACTAGAAACTAGAGAATGAATTATGGTCATACTGATAAGTAGTAGAGTTTAAAACTCATGCACATTATTTTAACATGTAAAGTCATGCATTGTGAATTAAGCCTTCATTCTTATTATGCCTGAAGAAGAGACCTAGGTATCTTTAAAGCTTGCATCTCAGAGCACTCAGACAATAAATGTATTATTTTTACTCTACTAGTCTCTTGCATTTTCTATTCTTAACACAGTACCACACTTTACCCATTCTGCTTTTATGACTGAGTCTGTCAGTTTTTTTTAGTCAAGAATCCAATTCATCCATCATTGGTTTCTTTATAGTATAGCCAGTGCCCATCTTCTAATTTGACTAAATCTTCATCTTTTATACAAGTCACACATAAGTTGATAATGTCCCAATTTGTTAGTTATTGTACTTGTTCCTTTAAGTGTAAAACAGTACGCATAGATCAAATGTTAATTGTTCCAATGTCAAAAGACAGCCTGATAGAACCCGGTAATTCTTGGCATCCTTTGCCATTGAGCTGGCCTCCACGATGCCATAGGAAGTAGTTCAAAAGCCTCTGGGGAATTGTTTTTATTGTGAAGTCATGCTGAGGGAATGGACCATAATCTGCCATACTTGTCCAATGTGGGTTGGCAGATTTTGGACTGATTTAGTCTGGTATCTTAACTTTACTCTACTTTGTGTGACCCTGCCAGGAGTATATGCTTCCTAAGTCATAGTTCTTGACTTCCTTGGAAAACACAAACACTCCCGCCACGATAAGGCATCATCATGATAAATATACAGTACTGTGCAAAAGTCTTAGCCAAGTGTAATACTGTAATTTATTTTTAACTTGCAAGAAATTTCCACTATGCTTCACCGTTGCCTACAGACACATTATTATACCGCTTTCCAGCCCTTTGGAGAACAAACTGCCTTCTGCTACAGCCAAATATTTCAAATTTTGGCTCATCAGTTCAGAGCACCTGCTGCCATTTTTCTGCACACCCCAGTTCCTGTGTTTTCTTACACAACTGAGTCGCTTGGCCTTGTTTCCACGTAGAAAGGTATGGCTTTATGGCGGTAAGCCTTTCATGAAGACCACTTCTGACTAGACTTCTCCGGAGAGTAGATGAGCATACCAGGATCCCATTGTTTTCTGAAAATTCTGAGTTGATGGCACTGCTGGACATCTTCTAATTGAGAGGGAAGTAAGCATGATGTGTCTTGCATCTGCTACACTAAGTTTTTTTTGGCCGACCACTTAATTGACGGTCCTCAACATTACCTGTTTCTTTATGCTTCTTCAAGAGAGCATGGCGAGCCCATGTGGAAACTCCTGTCTGCCTTTACATTTCTGCCTGGGAGAAACCTGGCTGATGCAGTGTAACTACCTTGAGTCTTGTTGCTATGCTCAGTCTTGCCATTGTGTATGAATTTTGACATTAAACTGTCTTCAGCAACCTCACCTTGTTAGCTGAGTTTGGCTGTTCCTTACCCAGCTTTATTCCTCCTACACAGCTGTTTATGTTGCTGTTAATGGTTGTGTTTCAACCCACATATTAAATTGATGATCATTAGCACCTGTTTGGTCTAATTATTTAATCATACACCTGACTATATGCCTACAAAATCCCTGACTTTGTGCAAGTGTAACTAGAAGAACTGATACTGTTTTGAAGGCAAAGGTTGGTCACACCAAATATTGATTTGATTTAGATTTTTCTTCTGTTCACTCACTATCATTTTTTAATTTATAAATATAAACTATTAACAAGTCTATTTTTGAAAGCATTCTTACTTTACATCATTTTTTCACACCTGCCTAAGACTTGTACAGTGCTATATATATAATTTTTCTTTTTCTACTTAACCCCTTAACGACCGGCCGCGCAGGCACGGAGCATTTTTTTTTTTTTGCAGATCCAACTTAGGGCTCCCCGGATGGCGTGGGGAGTCCTGAAATCCATGACGCTCCTGGTACATCATGGGTCATTTAGTCACTTTTACCCATGACGTACCAGGACCGTCAATGGTCGTTAAGGGGTTAATTTCATGGGTTTTCTGAAAAACAAAACATGGGTCAATTTGTACCAATAGATGGCTTTTCACAGAATAATAATGTGTCCTAAATCAATCTGTTTCACATATACAATGTTGTAACCAGTCTGGTTTCAATATCAACCAAACAGAAAATCAATAAACAAACTGAAAACAAATGAAGCTCCTTGTGACATGATTATTTCAGGTCAAAGATAAAAGAAGATAATCCTAGATCACATTCCAAGCTGTGAAAATGGTGGGAGAACCATGTGGGTGAGCCAAAAACCCATAAGGATCAATTCCCATCTTGTGAATCCCAATTGTACAGCACCCTGTGGAATTTATTAATATTATTGCATTTCACTTCCAGTTTCACTCTCCTAACCTGAATTCTGAACTTTAGTTTTAACCAAGTAGGGGACGGGGGGATCAGAACTTTTCTCCAGTGTGCTGAGATGGTGCATCTTGCTATGGTGAGGATATGGTAAATTAATTTCTTTGGATGCTTTTGTGTAGTGTATTTGATATTAGATATAACCATGGTTCAGGAATTCTGTTTGACTGGACACGTCCAAATTATATATGAAACATTGTCTCTAATGCTACATCTTCTCCAGAGAACTCTGTGGATCAAATTTATGCAGAATATTATATTCTTTCCCAGCAAAGTTCTATTTTATATATGTTTCATTTACATGCTTGCAAATGGAGATTTTTGCTGTATTTTCCCAAATTCAGATCCAGTTCCTCTCCTCTCATCCTCCTGTAAATCTAACTTAGCTTTGCTTTTTTCATGTATAGATGCTGGGAAAATGGGACTGAAAAGGGGACATGAACTTATAAATATATGACACAATTACCTTTGCACAAGGGTCCTGTTTATATAAAGTATCAAAAAATATCAGGTGTAACATAACCGTATGGAGGCATGAATTTTTCTTTTGTTAGACCTCAAGAGTGCACAAGGGAGTAGTGTGTGATACACTTAACTCCATTTCAGTCCATTTAGCACAGTGGTTCTCAGCTCCTGTCCTTAGGACCCACTAACAGGCCAGGACTTAGGGATTTCTCTGCTAGAGCACAGGTGTGGTGATCAGAGGCTCATTCACATTGATTAACTCACCTGTGCTGTAACAAGGAAATCATCAAATCCTGGCCTGTCAGTAGGTTCTGAGGACAGGAATTGAGAACCACTGATTTAGTAAAAGGAAGCTCTGAAGTCCAGTAGAGAAATGGTTTGATCTGAGCAAAGAAGTATTAGTTCTTAAACTCAGGAGCAGCAAGACCCACCTATTATTTTCTATATCTTTTGTAAGTGATGATATGTTTGAATCAGACTTCTTTGGGTAAATATTTTACTCACTGAATCAAAAGTCCTCTTAATATTTTTACAAACCAACCCCCTCACACACAAAGGCGTGTTGATTGACCCCACCCCTCTTATTGTATGTAAATTCTCAACACATGGGAAGGAGTGGCCAGAAGGCGCTCTCCAACTGGTTCCATTACTTCAGCCAGGATTTCTTATATATTTATATGTTTGATTGCAAGACCTGAATCTACATGTATTTACAGAGCTGGCAGATTATATAATAAATTGTACAGCTTTCCAGTAAATATTTGGTTGAAATACAAATCCAGATTGTGGTGGTGGTGGACACTGGAATTCTCTCCAAAGGGTGTGATACAGAGGTCAGCTAAAAACTTAATGGGAAAATATCATGTTTTATTAAACCTGTTCCTATGGTATCAGACTTAATAAAATTCCTGAGGATGATCTGTTCAGCACCAAACTGGCTTCTGTAGGGGACAAATAAAAATTCCTCTTAAATTAAATTGGGATTTTTAAACCCTTGAATTCTAGTCCAGGACATACCTGAAAACGAGAGAAATCTCAATGTATTCTTCCTGGTACAACATTTTCTAAATAAATATGGAGGAATCTAATGCATTGCTTTGAAATGCATTGGAGACCTCGCTAACATTCAATAGGTTAAAAAGCTCTATTCAAGTACATGGGAATTTAGGAATTTTTATTTGTCCCCTATGGTGCAATTGCTTTACTCCAAAATAACTCCAGGTTACTTTTATAATTATGGGCCATAGGGACTGCAGATTGCACCCCACAGTTATTTTATTGGTCAGTGACTTTAGGCTATTTTGTTTATAATAGTTAATGGTTTGGGAGCATGGTTTATGGTAACATTCTGTTTTGATCTCTAAAAGATATTTGAGAATTTGTTTAAAATGTTCTCTTCTGTAAACTTTGCACATGTATAACTGTAAATGGATCTTTACTTCCAGATATTCATCATTTTTCTTTAGACGCAAGGACATATATGTCATCCAGTAAGTCACTTACTTTGGGGTGCTTGTGTGCTTTCATAAACTATCGTAGACTCTGTCTCCTAATGGTCTGGTGTTTCCATCAATTTAGGCTTTGCAGAAAAAGTGGAGCAGTTCGGGATCAAACCAACTGCACCCCAGGGGATAAATACATATTCCCTAAAATGTCATTGATGGGGGGTGGTTCTAATGGCTTGGATGCCAGAGTCATTCTATGCATTGAAGACTTCCTGAGCAGTCAAGGGCTTAACAGCTCCTTTTAAGTCTATGGGAAATGTTTTCCACTGGGGTACCGTTGGATTGCTTCAGAATTATCTATTTCTTAACAGTAAGTCTCAGATTTCATTGCAGTTGACACATTTACATTTATAAGTGAGTTTATCTACAAATTTCACCATATACTTGATTGGGAATTATTTTTTAGAAAAAAGCAATGACAACACTTATCAACTGCAATGCAATCTAGGAATACATCACGCTTGTTCACTTTCTTTTGACTTTTGTTTTGATGAAGTCTAGATGGGAACACAAGGCAAGATCAGCCAACATTTATTTCTGTAGTATATGGTTAAAAAGACTATATACAATACATACGTACAGAAATTAAAATTGAATATATATACACATTTGAATTTGGCCTGATTAATATGTTTACACTTGCCTGAACCATATACTATGTATAGAGTTCCACCTGTCATCATTCTATAATGTGAAAATATACATTTCTTTTTTTTTTTTTTGTCAAGGATAAATAATTTGCATGAGTACACAGTATCATCACAAAATAGTAACATAGCAACGGAATCCATGCACTCTTTGGATGCCAGAGGGGATGTCCAGAGTATCATTTCACAATGCATTAGGTACCTCTCTGGCAATCAAAGAGTTAATTAGATTTAGTTTTATATTTTATCACCAAAACAGAAACTCTTTGTTGTTGTTGTTTTTTTCTTCAAAATTATCCTTGCTGAAGGAATGTTCAAAGGGAGAAACACATAGCTATTTCCAGCTAAATGCTTACAAAATATGCTGAAAAAAAGAAATGTCTTCTGTCATCCCACATTTATGTCAGTGAGACTTTCCATTCTAATGCTCACATTTTACTTTAACTTCATTGATGTTAGAGTGTTCTCAAAGCCAGCATTGAATGCTCCTCTAGCATCATACAGGTTTACATACATCACTTTCCTTTTTGTACCATTAGTCAAGAAACATTCACATGACTTGCTACCTTCTCACACAGTGGCCTGGATTTCATTTGATATAGAACAAAGTAATATAGTGCTCCTAAAAGCAGCGTTATAGTCAGAATGTCCAATAGAGTCCCTTGAGAATCAATTTGCATAAAAAAGTTTTTAGACATACATATTCAAACTCCTCGATCTGCCGCGGTGTCTTTTGGTGTCCTCAGAGGAGTCGTACAGAATCTGGATACAAGAGAAGGAAAGACAAGTGCAAAAACAAGAGTAGATATTTGTATGTCAAAATGTACAACTGCAATTAAGATTCTACTCACAAGAAGTATTCTTGTTTAGAAAGCCCACATAGAGAACCAGATCCAGTTCAAAGCGATGTCGATCCGGCTGCTAGTAATTCCACGTCCCAGTCCAATAGTCACAGTGGTAGAATGGCAAACGTCTCCTGTCAGATGGAGGAGAGAGATCCTTCTAAGGGTAATACCGTGGGATAATAGTACCTTACATTCAAGCCCCGAGTGGGTGCTACTCACCAGATATATGCTGACTACGGACGTGAGATCAGCGTGGCTACAGTGTATCAGAGTCCAGACAGTGTAATGTATAGATGATCAGACTTTTATTATTATAATTCCGTACGCGTTTCGTGAATGTAGTTCCCCTGACGAAGTGAACTATGTTCACAAAATGCATAGGGAATTAAAATGAAAGTCTGATCAGCATATATCTGGTGAGTAGCACCCACTCGGGGCTTGAATGTAAGGGTACTATTGTCCCGCAGTATTACCTTTAGAAGGATCTCTCTTCTCCATCTGACAGGAGATGTTTGCCATTCTACCACCGTGGCTATTGGACTGGGACTTGGAATTACTAGCAGCTGGATCGACATCCCTTTGAGCTGGATTTGGTTCTCTATGTGGGCTTTCTAAACAAGAATACTTCTTGAGAGTACAATCTTAATTGCAGTTGCACATTTTGACAGACAAATATCTACTCTTAGATTTTTTGTACTTGTCTTCCCTTCTCTTGGATTACATTTGAGCCAAGTTATTTTTTAAGTTTTGGTAGTCTCCATGAATACAGCTTTGGTTGATTACATTGCCATGCACATTGGTAGTTGAACTCCTGAACAAGCCTCATTTTCTCACTGAAACATTGTTGTCTGAACATTTGTACAAGCATCAAGGGCTGGATTCTATTGCAGGTGATAAATGTTAACACCCGTTTTATCAAACATTTTCCTATTGAAGTCTATGAGGAAATCTGAAGATAAAAGCAGGATAAAATTAGCACCTGCAATAGAATCCATCCATAAGAGAGCAATAAAATTCTCTAAAATGAATTCGAGATTGAGGCCTCGATCCAAATATTGGAGTTAAAACTGCTGGTAGGGCAAAATGGATACCGACCGACAAAATAAAATGTATGGTCGGTATGCAAATGTCCTACCGGCATTAAGCACAACGGACATTAGGCCACAAAGCTGGTGTTGTGTCTTAACGTCCGTTTTGTTTGTTACGTTCCCAAAATGCCGCTAAATAATGGCAGTATTGGGAACTTAACAGTAAAAAAGCTAATGATCGGTGCCTGACACACTGCCAAGCACTGATCGTTAACTAAAGTGTCTTACACTTACCTGTCCTCCACTGTCTGTCTCTATTCTTTCTTTTCTTCTGTCTTCTTTCTTCTCTTCTATCTTCTCGCTTTAAAAACAAATGGACAAGTATAAGTAGAATGTATAAATATCCGGCACACTAATACATAGTTTAACCCCTTGAGTGCCAGAGGGGTAAGCAACACATTGCAAAGCAATGCATTGTGTACCTCTCTGGTGCTCGAATGGGTTAAAGTATGCAGTAGTGTGACGGGTCTGTAATATACAAAATGCCTCCATGCATAGTAAATATGTCCAAGGTAATCCAAGTACATCGTACTGCCACAATAAAACATATAAAAATGTACATAGCTTGTAGACTTTCAAATTGCTGTCTACGCCGCTGTGTGCCACCGCTGAGGAGGCGGCAGAGACAGAATCGTGCCACAGTGCCCCCCTCCTCCTGTGCATGGGCAGATACCCGCTCCACTCTGAGAGAACTGAAATTGAGACTGTCATTATATATGGACAGTCTTACTTCCAATTCTCTCACATCCATTGGCTGGGATATGCTTACACACCTCCCAGCCAATCAGCTTTGAGCAGCTGTGCTTTAAACTGATTGGCCGGGAGGTGCTTGGTGCTGTAACCCTTTTCCTGTCTGTATTAGTTGCATATCCAAGAAAGTCAAATGGGTGTCAACATACATTGATGCTAATTAGTAAATGACTGTTGGTGACTACCCTACAAATGAGCATAACAGGTTTAATGTAATTTTTAAATGATTGTCAGAGATGCAAAATGAGTACTTTGCACATTACTGTGTGATACTAAATATTCCAAAGAGGTGCAAGTCATTTAATATCAAGATTGGTTAGATTTAGTATATTGTTTAATAATTTTATGGAGAACTGTAAGCTTAATCGACAAATGCACTTTAGACCTAGCAAAGAGTAAAATACATCCCCTGATCATTTAAATTAAGTTTACTTCAACAAACTGACGTTATGTCAGAAATCCCAATGGGTTATAATGTAATTTCTGATTTGACTATTATTGATGATGTTCTATGGTCATTTTATCAGGAGCCGGTCAGACTCTGAACTGACAGAAAAAAAAAAAGTTCCCAAGTGTGTTTTTAGACAAATCTCTTCCCTGTGTGCATTTCAACTTGAATGTAATGCAGATCAGTATTAGTATCCATTGTTGTATATGTTACTGGGAAGCATGTTTTCTTGCTTAGTGACATGAGTATATCAATTTATTATGCGTTAGTAAACAGAAACATACTGACACTGATGTGGTAAGAGCTGGAACAATTCTGAAGCAAACCAGCAAACACAACATAGGTGATGAATAAAAAGTCGCCAAATCCACATTGATTTAAATGGGACTTATACCCCCTTGCTTATTAATGCTATTGAGACAGAGGTACCATTTATAGGGACAAAAGCTCCATTTAATCAGTTGGCATTTTTATTTGTTTTCCTTGGGGTAGCTGGTTTTCCCCAAATTGTTTCAATGTTTCTAGGTACATCAGTCAGGGCCATATTAACATTCCAGGCTCCCCTAGGCAAGGCACTCTGGGCACCCTTAGCTCCGCCCATGGCCACACCCCACTCCTCACATGACTACGTCACCATTCTTCTCCACTGTTTCCTGGCACAGAATATATACCTTTGGCCTACAACAAGCAAGGACATAAAAGCTTTAACCCCATGGTTGCTAGAGAGATCTCCAATGCATTGCTCAGCAATGCGTTGGAGATCTCACTAGCATCCAAGGGGTAAAAATTAGCCTATAAAGAGGTGTATAAGCTACTGCATGGATACAGAGGTTGCTCTGGCCCCACCCACAATTCAGAATGTGGGTGTGGCCAGCAAAGCTGAGGCCCTTCAAAATTTGGAGCTCTAGGCAGGTGCCTAGTCTGCCTATTGGGAAATCCAGCCCTGACATCAGTACTCACTTAGCTCCCATATACAAAGCTCTCTGCATGGCAGAATGGCCTCTTAGCCCTTTGTGTGCCAAGTGGTGGTAAGCTGTGAGCATTTCTAGTCTTGTATCTTTCCTGCACCCTAGGTGCAGGCTAAGAACAAACAGGGCACAGTTTGCATCTGCTCCAGATGGATTGTGTGCCTAGATGTTGTTCGCTGGGGGAATTGTGCACCTATGTATCAACCTGCCCATACATGCATGTGATCCTTTAATGTGCTTCAGTGTTCTTTTATATATTTACATATTATGCCTTGTGCCCTCTTTTCATAAATTTCCTCATTATGATATATGTACCAAGAGCATTCGATCTAAGTAGAGTGCTTCCTTTAATACATATTATGTCATTATTTTGCACCAGAATTACTAACCTTTTTTATATAAATTTTAAAATGTCACTGGAGTTGCAAGGAATAATTGGCCTGTTCAAGAAAGTCTCATTTATGAAATTCTATTTAGAATTCCTAAGCAGAACTAAAGCAATTCAGAGCTCCGAAGCAAAACTAGAGTAATTCTGGGGCAAACCATTTGCACCATATGGGACGTGGACTGAAGGAGTTAAATCACCTATTAATATCAACAGTATTGTTTATGTGTCCTGTATGGTGTAGCTGGTTTGACTGCTCCAGATCTTTTAAGTACATTAGATTTTCTCTGTGAGAAGGCAAGACCTGTAGTCCTACTCTGAAGTGAAACCTGTCTGTGACTACAAGGCCCAAATACTATGAAGATTAATTGGAGATGCTTTTATTTTGAAACATTACTATCCCTTTAACTTGATTATTTACTTCTGGTGTGTTTGCATGTGTGTTCATGTATGAATGTGTGTCTGCATGTTCATGTGTGTTTGTGTGTGTGCGCGCATGTGGTTGTGTTCTTGTGTATATGCGTATATGTGTGACTGTGCGTGTGAATATGATTATTTGTGAGTGTGCCATAATCTTCATTTCCTTGACTATTCTAATACAAATCCCTAGCCAAGGCTTCAGTTCATTGTTTGGTTTCCTTAACACATATATTAACCTTATATCCATAAAATAAAATACCACACACCCCAGCATTCACCTCTAATGCCTTTACTGACTACAGGGAATATCCCTTTTCAGAAACAAGTGTATCAAACTGATCCCTAACCTAACATACACTAGATACTTAAGGGCTTAACCTATCATGTTTTCTCTCTGTTCTACAGTGAGCTTATAAGTTTGAAACAACTGTATACTTTGCTAAAAGAATAGGGTGATATACAAAAAAAAGTGGTACAATTCTGGAATAAAACAGCTACACTACAGGGAATAAATAACAATTCCAAAAATGTCAATTCATTTAATGGGGCTTTGAATGTTAGAAAGGTCTAAAGTGCATTGTGCTCCATTAAAGCCCAATTTAAATTAATGTAAATTTTATTTATTCCTAAAAATGCACTGCTTTCTTAGTACATCCACCTCAGTATGAGTGTCAATGTCAGTGTATAATGAGTTTATACATTATCTGTGTTACTCCAAGACCTTGTTACAGTGGTGTTAAATTTTGGAGTAAATATGCTATATTTGTAGTGCATCTAGCTTCTTTTTTTATACATCATCTTTTTAAAACTCCTTCTTTCAAACGTTTGCTAATTGCTACAGATGGAGAAAAAGTGGTTATATATTGCTTAACTTTCATTTGTTGCATTTTATTCAATAAGACTGCCCTACTGCTACTTTTGCCCCCCTTCCAATGTCTCCAAATTATCGTTCTAAGTCCCAATTAACATATACCCTCAAAGTCCCTGTATAACATAACCTATTTGAGACAAATACTATCCCATGCTTACAAGCCTTTTGTGTAAATGTATACAATTAAAATGGCTGCAATTACAAACATTGCAGAATACAAATAAAAAGGTTATTTATAGTCAAGACTCCATAGAAACATATAGACAGGTTGATCAACTGTATTAACAGACACAAAATTTAGAAGTTATCCCTAGACATACAGTGCTGCTGTTGGAATGTATTTAAACAATAGTCTTTCTAAATGGCAAAAAATATACCCTTCGATCATTAAATGGCTATTTAGCTGCCAATCTTACATTCCCTTTGAAAATAAGTACTTTTTCTAGTAAACGTGTTTTCTTTATGTTTTATACAAAACTTTGTGAAGTTATGCAGTTGTGGAGGCATGTTTTTGTCCTTGTAGCTACGACTAATGAGGGTAGGGCTTGCTAGGCCATCACATTGTTCATGTCTACAATGGCTTAAAGGGATGGTAATGTTTCACAATAAAATCAGCTCCAATTAATCTTCAGAGTATTTGGGCCATGTAGAGTGTTATTGCAATACTGTCAGAGCTGTAGTTCAAGAGTAATTAAATGATAAAGTATCCCTCTCCTGCCCCTTTTACCTAGTGTAACACTGCTCCCCTTAGATGCGGAATCTGGTCCCAGGACCAGACTGATCACAGCAAGGGACAATTGTTTTACTGTGAGCATAGGGGAAACCTACTCCCTTGACAGGTTTTGTATCACAAAAACAAAGTAGAGAGTGACCACACGTGGACCGCCCAAAATAAAGCTATCCACTAGTGTCCACTCTCCTAGTGCGCCCAGATAAGTACCCCCCACAGAATACCAATATTAACAATACACTATAATCTCACTATCAATCTCACTCATTCAGATCTAAATGAGATGAAATGGGTCCATACAACAAAACAGTCAATGAATAGATGAATTAATGGATGAAATGATGACACAATCACCCAAAATGTTCAGATCTTCTCAGGAGATTCCCCCAGCACCCTCAGATCACTCCTGTTGCTGCCTTTTAAGTGTTCTCCTTCCTCACACCAACACCGAACAATTCTGCAGAAACAAAGGCACAAAAACAGGAGAAAATCTAAAAGTGATGTTTATTCAACACTTCCCCCTTAAAGCATAAGGAAATGTGCTTACAATATAAAAAAGTATATAAACGCATGTAGTAACATCAACATCAATAGCGGAGGTTGTTCTTTCCAAGCTGTCAGTACAACATACGCTCCATGCCGTTAACCCGTTCACCTCTGGATTTATTTACACAATACCTTAACCCTCACACGGTCGTTGGCATTAGTGTACTTTCAGTCCAGGTACTCTAGGTATCCCATGCACGAGCTAGTTGACGGACAATATTTCCTTGGAGCGCTTTGTCTTTTCTTCGCACAATGTTTTCAACACCAAACAGCTGAAACAACGACAGTCATAGACATAAATTCCCCACGATTATCGCCGGTCCTCTGCCGGCTTTCTCAAAGAACCCTTGAGAAAGCCGGCAGAGGACCGGCGATACACATGGGGAATTTATGTCTATGACTGTCGTTGTTTTGGCTGTTTGGTGTTGAAAACGTGCGGAGAAAAGACAAAGAGCTCCAAGGAAATATTGTCCATCACCTAGCTCGTGCATGGGATACCTGGAGTACCTGGATTGAAAGTACGCTAATGCCAACAACCGTGTGAGGGTTAAGGTATTGTGTAAATAAATCCAGAGGTGAACGGGTTAACGGCACGGAGCGTATGTTGTACTGACAGCTTGGAAAGAACAACCTCCGCTATTGATGTTGATTAGTGTTGAGCGAGCATGCTCGGCCGATGCTCGGATCGGCACGAGCATCGCTCTGCTCGGCACATGGCGGTACTCGTACGAGTACCGCATGTGCTCGCCCGCCATGTTCGTGTCTCCTCCCCGCACGTTTTGCGCCTGCTGCGCAGCCAATAAACGTGCAGGGAGGCTCTGACATCGGTGTAATGCCAGCAGCCATGTTGGCTGCTGGCATTACACTGATTGGCTGGCCAGAACCCGTGGTCAGGTGCTGTATAGCACCTGACCATCGAGTTCGGCTCAGTCTGAGCCAGGGAGAGCTGAGGATAGGAAGGGAAAGGCAGTGTAGGGAGGAAAAAAACAAAAATTGTGAAAAAAAAAGAACCAAAAGTCCTTTTTAGGACTACTGTGTGTGGGGGCAGCAGGTTATTTGGTGTGGGGGGAAAAAAACAAACAAAAAAAAAAAAAATATATATATTCTGTGTAGTGTGCAAAGTTGCAGATTAGAGCACATTCTGTTTAGTGTGCACAGTTGCAGATTAGAGCACATTCTGTTTAGTGTGCAAAGTTGCAGATTAGAGCACATTCTGTTTAGTGTGCAAAGTTGCAGATTAGAGCACATTCTGTTTAGTGTGCAAAGTTGCAGATTAGAGCACATTCTGTTAAGTCTTCAAACTAAAATATCAAAGTCACGTATTCCATTCAGTGTGCGTCGCCGCAGTTTAGCAGCACATTCTGAGTACTGTGCAGAGTTGCAGAATAGGAAGAAATACTGTTAAGTCTTCAAACTAAAATATCAAAGTCACATATTCCATTCAGTGTGCTTCGCCGCAGTTTAGCAGCACATTCTGTGTACTGTGCAGAGTTGCAGAATAGGAAGAAATACTGTTAAGTCTTCAAACTAAAATATCAAAGTCACATATTCCATTCAGTGTGCTTCGCCGCAGTGTAGCAGCACATTCTGTGTACTGTGCAGAGTTGCAGAATAGGAAGAAATACTGTTAAGTCTTCAAACTAAAATATCAAAGTCACATATTCCATTCAGTGTGCTTCGCCGCAGTGTAGCAGCACATTCTGTGTACTGTGCAGAGTTGCAGAATAGGAAGAAATACTGTTAAGTTTTTAAAACTAAAATTTAAAAGTCACATATTCCATTCAGTGTGCTTCGCCGCAGTGTAGCAGCACATTCTGAGTACTGTGCAGAGTTGCAGAATAGGAAGAAATACTGTTAAGTCTTCAAACTAAAATATCAAAGTCACATATTCCATTCAGTGTGCTTCGCCGCAGTTTAGCAGCACATTCTGTGTACTGTGCAGAGTTGCAGAATAGGAAGAAATACTGTTAAGTCTTCAAACTCAAATATTAAAGTCACATATTCCATTCAGTGTCTTTCACCGCCGTTTAACAGCCTATTCTGTGTACTCTGTACAGTTCCAGAATTATAAGAAATACTGTTAAGTTTTCAAACTCAAATATTAAAGTCACATATTCCATTCAGTGTCTTTCACCGCCGTTTAACAGCCTATTCTGTGTACTCTGCAGAGTTGCAGAATAGTAAGAAATACTGTTAAGTTTTCAAACTCAAATATTAAAGTCACATATTCCATTCAGTGTGTTTCAACGCCGTTTAACAGCCTATTCTGTGTACTCTGCACAGTTGCAGAATAGGAAGAAATACTGTTAAGTTTTCAAACTCAAATATTAAAGTCACATATTCCATTCAGTGTCTTTCACCGCCGTTTAACAGCCTATTCTGTGTACTCTGCACAGTTGCAGAATAGGAAGAAATACTGTTAAGTTTTCAAACTCAAATATTAAAGTCACATATTCCATTCAGTGTGCTTCGCCGCAGTGTAGCAGCACATTCTGTGTACTGTGCAGAGTTGCAGAATAGGAAGAAATACTGTTAAGTCTTCAAACTAAAATTTAAAAGTCACATATTCCATTCAGTGTGCTTCGCCGCAGTGTAGCAGCACATTCTGTGTACTGTGCACAGTTGCAGAATAGGAAGAAATACTGTTAAGTCTTCAAACTAAAATATCAAAGTCACATATTCCATTCAGTGTGCTTCGCCGCAGTTTAGCAGCACATTCTGTGTACTGTGCAGAGTTGCAGAATAGGAAGAAATACTGTTAAGTCTTCAAACTAAAATTTAAAAGTCACATATTCCATTCAGTGTGCTTCGCCGCAGTGTAGCAGCACATTCTGTGTACTGTGCACAGTTGCAGAATAGGAAGAAATACTGTTAAGTCTTCAAACTAAAATATCAAAGTCACATATTCCATTCAGTGTGTTTCAACGCCGTTTAACAGCCTATTCTGTGTACTCTGTACAGTTCCAGAATTATAAGAAATACTGTTAAGTTTTCAAACTCAAATATTAAAGTCACTTATTCCATTCAGTGTGTTTCAACGCCGTTTAACAGCCTATTCTGTGTACTCTGCACAGTTGCAGAATAGGAAGAAATACTGTTAAGTTTTCAAACTCAAATATTAAAGTCACATATTCCATTCAGTGTCTTTCACCGCCGTTTAACAGCCTATTCTGTGTACTCTGCACAGTTGCAGAATAGGAAGAAATACTGTTAAGTTTTCAAACTCAAATATTAAAGTCACATATTCCATTCAGTGTCTTTCACCGCCGTTTAACAGCCTATTCTGTGTACTCTGTACAGTTCCAGAATTATAAGAAATACTGTTAAGTTTTCAAACTCAAATATTAAAGTCACATATTCCATTCAGTGTCTTTCACCGCCGTTTAACAGCCTATTCTGTGTACTCTGCAGAGTTGCAGAATAGTAAGAAATACTGTTAAGTTTTCAAACTCAAATATTAAAGTCACATATTCCATTCAGTGTGTTTCAACGCCGTTTAACAGCCTATTCTGTGTACTCTGCACAGTTGCAGAATAGGAAGAAATACTGTTAAGTTTTCAAACTCAAATATTAAAGTCACATATTCCATTCAGTGTCTTTCACCGCCGTTTAACAGCCTATTCTGTGTACTCTGCACAGTTGCAGAATAGGAAGAAATACTGTTAAGTTTTCAAACTCATATATATTAAAGTCATATATATCGTGTAAGATGAAGAAGGCGGGTAAAAAGGGACGGGGAAGTGGACGTGATCCTGAAAGTTCAGGGCGCGGGTCAGGACGCGGAGAAACTGTGCCTGGTGCCAGAGCACAAGAAAGAAAGACATCCACCATACCTAGCTTCATGTCTGATTTCACAGGGCGTCGCAGGACATCACTCTCGAGGTCCGACCAGTGCGAACAGGTGGTCGGTTGGATGACAGCTGATACTGCTTCCAGTCGGTTAAGCACCACCCTGTCTTCCACCAAGTCCACTCTCAGTAGCCAAGAGTCTGGTCAACATAATCCTCACTCTGATCATCCTTCCTCCCACCATACACGGTCTGGTCAAAGAAGTGATCCCACACTGGGATATAGTGATGAGCTCGTCTCATCACCAATCCTTCATTTGACCCTCTCTCCAAGCACGCTTGCAGAGGAACATGACATCTTGTGCCCTGATTCACAACCTCTAGAGGCTACCCAATCACAAGAAGATGACAGATGTGAACGGCATTTAAGGTCAAAGGAAGTAGTGGATGATGATGATGATGATGAGACACAGTTGCCATTAAATCAACCACTATTTCCGTCTCAAGACCTTGTTGAGGAGAATGTTATACAGTTGTCAATGACTGAGTATGTGGTGGGATCAAGACTTGAGGAGGATGATCAGAGTGAGGAAGTGGAGGAGGACTTGGTGGACGATGAGGTGACTGACCCCACCTGGGAAGGTGTAGAGCCGAGCGATGACAGCAGTCCTGAGGGTGAGCCATCTGCAGCACCGCAACAGGCTGGAAGAGGCAGTGGTGTGGCAACAGAAAGAAGGCGGACCGCACCAAACCGGCCCGCAAATGTTCCACGGAGCACCCCCTTGCGTAAATCTACCTTGCCAAAGGGTAGGTGTTCCGCGGTATGGCGTTTTTTTAAGGAAAGTGCGGACGACAAAAGAATTGTAGTTTGCAACCTGTGCCACACCAGAATGAGCCGAGGCATGAACACTAGAAACCTCACCACCACCAGCATGATCCGACACATGGCATCCAAGCACCGTAGTAAGTGGGAGGAACGCCTGGATCGCCCATCTGTGTCTGCAGGCCACACCACTGCCTCCTCTTCCCCTGTTTTCGGTGCCGGCCAATCGCCTGTCGAAGGCGCAGGCCCGCATACCTCCCGCCCTGCACCTGTAGCATCTGAAGCACCATCAGCGACCACATCCACTTCCCTGTCCCAGCACAGCGTCCAAATGTCGTTACCCCAGGCATTTGAGCGCAAGAGAAAGTACCCAGCCACCCACCCACAGGCCATAGCACTAACCTCACACCTTTCAAAATTACTGGCCATCGAAATGCTGCCATTTAGGCTTGTGGACACTGAGTCCTTCCGCAGCCTGATGGCAGCAGCTGTCCCTCGGTACGCGGTCCCCAGCCGCCACTACTTTTCCCGGTGTGCCATCCCCGCATTACACCACCATGTGTCCCGTAACATCACCCGTGCCCTGACCAACGCAGTTACTGGGAAGGTCCACTTAACGACTGACACATGGACAAGTGCTTGTGGCCAGGGACGCTACATTTCCCTGACGGCACACTGGGTGAATGTCGTGGAGGCTGGGAGCGACTCGGACCCTGGGATGGCACGGGTGCTACCCACGCCGAGGATTGCGGGCCCTACCTCCATCAGGGTTTCCACCAGCACCTATGTTATTGGCTCCTCCTCCTCCGTTTCCACCTCCGAATTCTCTACACACACCGCCACTCCCCCATCAGCCAGTAGCTGGAAGCAGTGTAGCACTGCAGTGGGGAAGCGTCAACAGGCCGTGCTGAAGCTGATCTGCCTTGGGGACAAACAGCACACGGCCTCAGAGCTGTTGCAGGGGATTAGTCACCAGACCGAGCAGTGGCTCTCGCCACTCAACCTGCAACCAGGCATGGTTGTGTGTGATAATGGGCGTAACTTGGTGGCGGCTTTGGAGCTCGGCAAGCTCACACACGTACCATGCCTAGCGCATGTATTTAATTTAGTGGTGCAGCGATTTCTAAAAACCTACCCCAATGTGCATGATCTCTTGACCAAGGTGCGCCGCGTGTGTGCACATTTCCGTAAGTCATCTACAGCTTCGGCCGGCCTGTTGAAGCTGCAGCAGCGCTTACAATTGCCAGCTCACCGGCTGCTGTGTGACGTGAGCACGCGCTGGAACTCCACCTTCCACATGTTGGCCCGGCTTTGTGAGCAGCAGAGGGCAGTAGTGGAGTACCAGCTGTTACACGGTCGTCGCCTCTCCATTCAACTTCCTGTAATCAGAAGTGAGGAGTGGGAATGGATGTCAGACCTCTGCGAGGTTTTACGCAATTTTGAGGAATCGACACAGATGGTGAGCGGCGATAACGCTATTATCAGTGTAACCATCCCACTTCTGTGTCTACTGAAACGCTCGCTGCTCACAATTAAAACCGACGCTTTGCATGTGGAAGAGGTGGAAATGGGGGAGGAAGAGCTTACACAAGGTGATAGCCAGAGCACGCTCACTTCGTCTTCTCAGCGACAATTGGAGGAGGCGGAGGAGGAGGAGGAGGAGGAGGAGGAGGAGGAA
This sequence comes from Rhinophrynus dorsalis, assembly GCA_037306005.1. NCBI lineage: Eukaryota > Metazoa > Chordata > Amphibia > Anura > Rhinophrynidae > Rhinophrynus > Rhinophrynus dorsalis. The sequence goes on from CM074721.1 coordinate 206,954,765, forward strand.
GACACGGTTGCCTCCGCTACAGAGGGTAGCCATGGAACTTTAGTTCCATCTCTTCAGCGTGGGTGGGCAGAAGAGGAGGAAGAGGATGAGGATATTGAGAGTCAGCCTCCTGGTGAGGACAGCGAAATCTTGACTGTTGGTACTCTGGCACACATGGCTGACTTTATGTTAGGCTGCCTTTCCCGTGACCCACGCGTTGTACGCATTTTAGACAACACGGATTACTGGGTGTTCACCCTTCTGGACCCCCGCTACAAAGAGAATTTCTCATCTCTCATTCCTCCGGTGGAGAGGACAAGCAAAATGGTGCAATACCAGAAGGTTCTTGTTGAAAAATTGCTCCAAAATTTTCCATCTGACAACGCTGGCGGCAGAGTACGTGCTACCTTGGCCAACCGAGAAGGGGAGAAAAGGGGAGCACACAGCAGTTCCGACAAAGGCAGGGCAACACTCTCCAAGGCGTGGGACACCTTCATGACACCCCGCCAGCACCCTCACCCTGATGCGCAGCCTAGTGTCACAAGGAGGGAAAAGTTTTGGAAGATGGTGAAGGAGTACGTAGCAGACCGTGTCAGCGTCCTCAATGATCCCTCTGTGCCTTACAACTACTGGGTGTCCAAGCTGGACACGTGGTATGAACTGTCACTCTACGCCTTGGAGGTGCTGGCCTGCCCTGCCGCCAGCGTTCTGTCTGAGCGGGTATTTAGTGCTGCTGGTGGCATCATAACAGATAAGCGTATCCGCCTTTCCACCGACAATGCTGATAGGTTGACACTTATAAAAATGAACAAGGCCTGGATTTCCCCTGACTTCTCCACTCCACTGGAGGAAAGCCCCGGGGGAACATAAACTCACTTTATATATGTTATTTACAATGATGGGAATACTCTGTATTCCCATTCACCCCTTCCACCCAAAAAACGGGTATATGGTTGACTCTTAATCTTCTCATCCTCCTCCTCCTCTTCCATATGCCCTGTGCTATAATTTTTATATAGGGCCAGCTCACCAGCGGGCCCTGTGATATAATTTTTATATAGGGCCAGCTCACCAGCGGGCCCTGTTTGCCAATTTTTATATAGGTCAGCTCACCAGCGGGCCTTCTCATATAATGTTTTATAGCGTCAGCTCACTAGCGGGCCTTCGCATATAATGTTTAGGATGGTCAGCTCTGCAGCAGACCCTCACCCATAATGTTTTAGATGGTCAGCTCAGCGCACGTTTCCATCTTAATCATGGCCTCAGTTCTGAAAATCAAGGAAATTTTTGGGATAATTTGCCTCTGCGCACGTTTCCCTCTTAATCATGGCCTCACTTCAGAAAATCGATGAAATTTTTGGGAGAATTTGCAGATGATATACAAGTAAATATACAGCAAATACTGTTTGGTAACAATTTTTCGCCTAAAGTCGTTTTTATTTTCCTTTTTGTGTGTTTTACGGTCAGTCTGTAAAAATGGCGTACTACGGGCGAAAGATCGTTCCCAGCAGCGATGTTGGAGTCCAAGGTGCATCCAGACATCCTCCCTATGCTGTCCCTGAACCATTTCTGTAGTGTTTCCATCTTTTTCTGCCCTTTTCCTATGGACCAGGCACCCTCCCCTCATCAGAGCAGGGGGTGCCTGGTGTAATGCTCGAGTCCTCCCATTGACTTCAATGGGGCTCGGATGCTCGGCCGAGCACTCGAGCCTCAGGGGGTGCTCGGTCAGAGCACCCGAACATCCGAGCATTGGGGTGCTCGCTCATCACTAATGTTGATGTTACTACATGCTTTTATATACTTTTTATCTTGTAAGCGCATTTCCTTATGGTTTAAGGGGGAAGTGTTGACTAAACGTCACTTTTAGATTTTCTCCTGTTTTTGCACCCTTGACAGGTTAATCAGGTTTTTCCTTATGCTCACTGAAGATTGTCCCTCTCAGCGATCCATCTTGCTTCTCTGAGGTGAGCAATGTTACATCAGCAAAAGGGGAGGCAGGGGGATACTTTATCATTCAATTACTTTTCAACTACAACTCAGTATTGAAATAACAGTCTCCATGGCCCAAATACTATGAAGATTAATTGGAGCTGCTTTTATTGTCAAACATTACTATACCTTTAAAATTGAGAGGAGGATGTGTGAATCTGCCAGTGTATCTCTGATGGTATCTGGCTCCCAATCCTTTGGTTATACTTAGGGGTATGCACTAGAAAGTGTGATGGCTTTGGCGCATACTGCTCACACACACCTGAGTCCTAAAGCCTTTATTGCAAGTAAGCTCAGGATGCCTCCACAGTAGCATGCACAGGAACACAATTTTCTCTGCAACTTGCTTAGTGTATCACTTACAACAATGTGCAGTGGTTCAAAACACATATCCTTGCTACCCTGTCCTTTGAATAAGCAACATTAGAGGATAATTTTAGTTTAAATACCTTAGAAATTAAGCTTGAGAACTAAGAAATCTGTTCCAGAACCTAGTTTGCCAGAAAATCTTATCAGGACATCCACTTTATCATTTTCCATTGTTGCTTTGTGGTGTAGCTTTCACAACTTGACAAGTAACATATAATGAATAGGTGATTTCTGGTACCTCTTTTCTGACTTTATGGCATATGTGGGTAATGAGGATTACAATTCCCATCATTCTCAGGCAGCCAAAGATCCACTGGGTATGAAGGTAGTTGTAATCCTTAACATCTGAGAAACCCAAGTTCCTCACACCTTTTCTATATTATATTGGATGATAAATAAGCATTCTATGATTTGGAGACATTTTCGGGGCATTTTTCCCCTTTAACAAACTGACAAATGATTTTACAAATACAATCTCACCACAAAAACGAGAACATTTTCTTAGTCTTTACAGTTTTACGTTCTCAGTTTGGTGACCGAGAGATTTTTCAGTTTATGGAACAATGTGACATACATCAGTTCTGCCTCCAGAAACGCATGGCTTCAACTTGGATGTGTGAATTGTAATTTGAGTGGAATCATACTTTTTCTAGACTAAAAAGCCAGACATGAAACTATATACCACACAAAGGGTACCCAAAGTTTAAAACAAATTCAGAGTATTTTGAATAAAAGAACTTTTACATTTTAGCAAAACGTGGGATTTGGACACATATGTCCATAAATTTGATTTGTATGGTTGAAATGAACATAAACTGAGGCTCTGACTGCAGGCACATTTGTTAATCTACTTTTACTGAGATAAAAGTAGTTTGGTCAAGGTGTAGTATGTCACATTTTATATGAAATGCAGTGCAATGTATAAAGTACAACAAAGATCTCATAACCCCTTGAGTATCAGAGAGGTGTGCAATACATTGCTTTGGTCTTTAAGGGGTTAACTGTAAAATGAACACTGTAATACAACATTTAGCCCATATTTTCAAAAAGAAAAGTAGTGCTGAGAACAAAAATATCCTATTGATTTAAATGGGGACTCTAAAATCTCAAATGCTAGAAAGGAATGCCTTGCTTCACAATGTATTGTAGACCATTAGAATTCATGGGATTAAAATCCCCATTGAAATGAATTGGAATTAGTGCATTTAGTCATTACACACTTCTGTTCACACTATTTGAATATAACACCCCCTCCTTTTGCTTTTTGGTTGTCATTAAAATCAGTTGGAATTTGGGCAACTTTTCTTTCTCCCCTGTGCTTCCACTTGTTTGCTCCTGAATTACATATCTTTAGCTTATTGAATATGGCCATATGGAACAATTTTGGTACTAACTAACTATATCCTAGGAGCAAGCAGACATTTCCAAATTTTCCAGTTATCTAAATGGGGCTTTTAACCTCTTCAGTTCCAGAGGCTTGAAGAATTATTTGTAGCTAGGCAGACACATTTTCAGCATTTCTTACTATCTGTATGATTCCCAATGGTAACTTTCTAGTTATATACAGAAAACTATAAATCTTTTTACAGAACAAATTCAGCTTTTTTTATGGCACCTCACAAAAACTAAATTGTATATTGTGTGACAAGCTATCATGCCATAAACACAGAAAAATTACTTGCCTTTACTAAAATTGTTGCAGTTTTAGTTGATGAGGCTGAAAAAAGACATGCCTCCATCAAGTCCAGACCATGCCAAATCACCCCTGTTGAAGCATTTCCAATTTAGCTCCATGTGGGTAAAAAAGGTCCTTTCTAACTCCAAATGGCAGTCAGATTATTCCCTGGATCTACAGTCAAAATGAATAACCTTAGATGTATCTACATTAAATGTTGTCTGCCACTTTTCTGCCCATTCACTCAGTTTAACTAAATCCTTTTACAGAGAAAAAAATATTCTGCTCAGTATATATTTCCACAGCTTAGTATCATCAGCAAAGATTGAAACACTACTTTCAATTCCCATTTCTAGATAATTAATAAACAAATTAAAAAGCATTGGGCCCAGGACTGAATCCTGTAGCACCCCACTTACAACTTTAGGCCAACTTGAAAATGTTCCATTTACAACAGCTGTCTGCCATCTACCATTTAACCAGTTCTGAATCCATGTACAGATATAGCCTTTTAATTTATGCAGTAACCTGAGGCACTGTATCAAAGGGTTTTGCAAAATCCAAGTAAACTACATCAACAGCAATTATACCAAGTAAAGAAGTAAAGAAAAAGTATTCAAAGCACACCATTTTGGAAAGAAGATAACCCAGCTCATTAAATGAAAGCTACTTGTAAACGGTGTGCACAAATGTTTTCAGAAGGTGGTCCAAAAAGATAGGTATTTTTTTTACATCTTCAACATTTCAAAGGTTCTAAATGCTTTTGAAACTAACCAATTTCTTACTGCATCCAATAGCTACTACTCATCACATAAATATGGTACCCAATTAGTATGGGCCGACATACCGTAGATGTGTCACAAACTTACACCTACCTGTTTTCTATTGTTTTAAATAGACTGCCTGTACTAAAATGGTTCTAATGATTAGATATATGATGGAAAGGCATACATGGTATACCATTTTGGAAAGCAGACATTCACCTGCATCAGATTATTTAGTGAAAACTGAAAGTAGATAAATTAGTATTCAATTCTATCAGAATATAACATGCACTAAACAATAATAAATGTAGTGTTAGTACACACATACAGGCATGATGCATGTACAAATTTCTCTTAAATGAAAAGCATGCTTTCACTTTCACTGACATCATGTCAAAAGTTTCCATACCTTGATAGCACACCTGGTAACATCTGTGTCCAGTGTCCCGGGATAACAAAGCAATGTGGCAAGAGAATATATAATGTGATTTGTAACACAACAGGTCCACAGCTTTAGCATAGAGTACATGGTAATGGATGGGTGGCACAGGGAATAACATAAGCTGGGCTGCATAGGAAGTTCTTGGATCCAGAAATACAGTCCACAGAAACACAGTCTTGAGAACTGGAGTCTCAGTGGAAGATCCAGTTAGTTCCCATATATGTTTGATAGAACCTAAGATACATGATATTACATCTACTGTTTTCAACATGATAGAGGTCTATTTTTTAAATCTTAAAAAGACAAAAATACTAGAATAGTTCAGAGCGCCTATACTATTACTGTACACCAATCAGGGAGATTATGTCATGGAATGCATCCAAAAATAGATTTATTAAAAACAAATAAAAACTTAATATAACGACAATTGTATTTGACTATATGTGACAGCTAACAACCAAATACAATAAATCAAATGTAAGTGGACAACCACCTTATTGCTCACTCACCGATGTCAAGACAGGCGCCACAATTGTCAAGGCAACTGCGAGAAACCATACAAGTGGCAATCAACTTTCTACCAACTATATATAACCTAGAAATACAATATATTATCTGACATTGGCCAGCAGCCATGGCATCAAATGGGAAAACACATATCTATGGAAGCAGATGGTTAACCCTCACCATGTCACAGCGCCCCAACCAACAGCAGAAACATACTGTGGAAAAAAGCCCATATACCTATAAAAAATAATGTAGAAATAAAAATCCAAATAAAAAAAAAAGAAAGTTAGTCTCTGTTGCCATACTGTCGTGGGGGAGCATTGATGGGGGGGGGGGTTATTTGGATTTTTAATTATGAATCATATGGGCTTTTTTCATTATATGTTTCTGGTGTTGGTTAGGGCACTGTGGCATCAAGAGGATTATCTATCAGCTTCTATAGGTAGATAATATAGGTAGATAATATATTGTGTTTTTAGCTATATATATATAGTTGGTGTAAAGTTTATTGCCTCTGTCTTGACAATTGTGGCACCTGTCTTGACATAAGCAAGTGAGCAATGAGGTGGTTGTCCACGTACATTTGATTTATTTTAGATGGTTGCTAACCGACACATATGGTCAAATACAATTATAGTTATATTATGTGTATATTTGTATTTGCTTTTAATTCATCTATATTTGGATGCATTCCATGACATATTCTTCCTGATTGAATATATAATAATAGTATAGACGCTCCAACTATTCTTTGTAATTTTTATTTCTTCACTTTCTGCTCTATTGTACACAGTAGATTTCAATGTCCTGATCAGAAAGTCAGGATTGCAACAAAAAATACTTTCCCCATTCTGCAGACTAACAACACACAAAAAAATCATACTGCATCTTAAAGGGCAAATTAACACTTCAATAGTGCCCTATCGCAAGGTCTGCTATCCTGGGAGCAGACCTTCCAATGATGTTGAGGCTGCATTATGATCACCAGCAGACCAACAGAAAAGCACAACATATGTCTCTAAAGAAAGTACATCCTAAGTACATCCCATTAATCATGCAAGAAAAGACTAAACTGTAAGTCTCACAGTTCAGTCTCCATTCTGAGAGATGCAGGTTTACATAGTCCATTTGCTTCTGTCTTGAAAGAGTGCCCATGGGGCTGTGCACACATATTGTGTACTTTGTGGCTGAGAGCTATATATTTCCAGGTTACATTCCAGCCAAGCCATGAACAGCTGATAGGAACCCTTTTGGGGATGCACAGAACAGCCCTGAGCATTTTACTAGTGTGCTTCCACAGCAGATTTAGTAAAATGTGGTAATTACCCTTTCAACTCTATCAAGACATGGAAGTTTTTATATATCTATAACTATATATAAATGCGTATTCTAGAAATGTGGGCCACATAACAAGAAGATCTGATGGTAGATGGACCAAATTAATTTTGGAATAGATTCCACTTGATACTAAATGCCCAAGAAGAAGACCAAAGACAATATGGATAGACGAAATTATCAAATTTGTTGGTACCCAGTGGCAATATAAGACACAGGACCGAAGGGCTTGCCTTCATCCTGCAGTGGATCGACAATTGCTGAAGATGACCAACTTTATATTAGCATTGCTTTAAACTGGACCTGTCACCCTAAGACAGATTTAAGTTTAAAGAGAATTATATGTTATATAAGCTATTTTTCTGTAAAATAAATAGTTTTTTGTGACATTAACCTTTATGTATTTGTGGCACAAAGTGGCAAATGATGCTGATTTCCTGCCCAGTATGATTATTATATTTAAGGTAAACTTACTGCTTGAGGTGGTATTCGAAATAATCTCATTGTGTAGGCTCTGTTTAAATTCTTTCATGGCACTGTGTGTGTATGCACGTGTGTGTGTGTGCACGTGTGTGTGCGTGTGTGTGTGCGTGTGTGTGTGCGTGCGTGTGTCGTCACACTGTGCCAGCAACAAACAAAGGTTAATTTCCCAAAATCTAGTTGTATTACAAATAGATGTCTAATAAAATGCAATGGTAGTTTTAATTGTCTGTAAACAAACTCAACTTGCTTTAGGATTCAAGAGTAAATGAGTGTTCTCTGACATAAGTTTTATCTATACTCTATTATATAAGCTATTTTTTTGTAAAATAAATAGTTTTTTGTGACATTAACCTTTATGTATTTGTGGCACAAAGTGGCAAATGATGCTGATTTCCTGCCCAGTATGCTAATTATATTTAAGGCAAACTTACTGCTTGAGATGGTATTAGAAATAATCTCATTGTGTAGGCTCTGTTTAAATTCTTTCATGGCACTGTGTGTGTTTTATCTATACTCTATCATACAAAACTGTTACAATTCCTATGTTATTTTGGGGATTGATTTTATTAAAGAATATTAACCTTATAGATACTAGAGAGGTCCCCAACACATTGCTTTGCAGTGGAGACCTCTCTACCATTAAATGACATTAAAGAAATAGTAACTCTTTATTTTGACTTTACATATTCTGCAAGTACATAATAAATGAAGTCAAATTGCCTATACAATTATTTTTTTATTATCTGTTTGTTTATTTATCTTATTTTTTGTCTTCACCTATGTCCCTTACAGTAAGCTATGGGGATCATTGTTTCCAGAGTTTTCTCATCATTCATCCATCAAAGCAATACAGTGATACAATGTAACACTGCAGCACCGATTGCACTGCTCTGTATGCTAAATTCCATCTTTCTTACAATTAAGGAGATCAGCACAGCATTACACCATTATATATCATATGTATGCAAATGAATGTAGGCTTTAGCTCAGGGACGTACAACATGATGCCCTCCAGCTGCTGCCAGATTCTCGCCATTAACTGCCAACCAAAGGCAGCAGCTGTTTGGCCTCCTGTTGGTTATAACTACTTTAACCCCTTGGATACTAGTGAAATCTCAGATGCATTTCTTCTGTATTTGGAACATCTCTAGTACCGAAAGGGTTAAACATAAGGCCATCCATTAACTAGCAACACTCCAGGAAAAAGCAGTCCCAGTGGAATAACATTGCAATTGGAGAGCTTTTACATAACTTAGGTCCCCAGTCTGAAAGACGACAATTAGAAATAAAAGCTAGGAGGATTCTTCTTTTGATCATTGTTTTTTGTTTGTTTTTTCAAGCAGACATTTAGAACAGCACATTGTAATAAATTCTATGTAAACTTTTGCATGCAATGTGTTTTTCATTGTAAAGTAAGGCAGAGTAATGATGTGATAAAACAGCATTCTAAAGTCTTAGTAGTTTACAAGAGAATAACTCTGTAATCTGGGCTTTATTGTAATGCACATGTGCTGCCACAATGTTTTTAACACAATCTCTGTTGCAGGTTACTTAGTTATAGGAAATCACTCAAGTAAGTTGACCAAAGTTTTTTTTTTCTGTGCCTATAGATTTACTAGTGTGATAAGTGTTAATGTGTGGTGCTTTTTTCATGCATTTACAAGGACAACCTTCAACCAGAGAATAAATCATAAAAGCATGACTAATTGCATGGTAACTGGAGAAATGCTTTGTCTCTCTCTAGGGTGAAACTTGCATGTCTGTGTTTTAGTTTGAGAAGAAATTCTGGGGTATTTAAACTTCTTATGGCTGAAATACCATGTAATTATGAGAATGAGATCACCACTGCTCTTTTCCATTTCTTTGTATAAACTAAATGCATATATGAGTAGTCAAAATACTCAGATGTAGCAGGCTTTAGAGCACTTTTTGCAATCCCAGTACTGGATAAAAGTCTTGTACCTTAGCGACGTATAGGTCCAATTTTCCAGTACATTGAGAGCACTCTTTGTAACTAAATCGGTACATGTTAACGTTGATGTACTAATGAAAATTGATGCAATTCTGGTGCATACCAAGTGTATCATAGGGACCAAATAAAAATTCCAATTGTGTTTTTAACCCTTGAATGCTAGAGAGGTCTTCACTCTTACATGCATAACTTGGCAATGTAGTTGGATTCCACCGAGAATTGCACCTCTCTCTTAGTACATCAGCCTCACTGTGCAGTTCAAGGGCTGGCAACATGAGGCCCTCTAGCTGTTGACAGACTACAACTCCCATCATCCTCCACCAGACACCGGATGGCAGGGAATGATGTAAGATGTAGTCTGGTAGCAGCTGGAAGGCCTCATATTGCGTAGCCCGGTGTAACTAAACAGGAGCACATTGTACTTCTGAATGGGAGAATAATAGATGCATGAACAGGAACCAGGCATGGGGTTCCCGGTAGGCAGAGTAGGCAGCTGCCTAGAACTCCAAATGTTGAAGGATGCTTCAGATGCACTGGCCACCCCCACATCTGAGCAATCTCAATGTCTCTGCACTAGTTTTATACCCCTTTACAATCTATTATTTAACCCCTTGGTTGCTAGAGAGATCTTCAACGCATTGCAGAGAAACACTTTGGAGATCTGTCTATCAACCAATGGGGTTAAAGCTTTTTTCATACTTTCTTTCCATGCCAGGAAACAGTGTATGGGAATGGGGGTGGGATCAAGTGAGGAGTGTGGGTGTGACCATGGGTGGCGCTAAGTGCACCTACCGTGATTTGCCTAAGGTCACATTGGGATGCACACTTTGCACCCATGTAGCCTTTTGTTAACACTGTTTGTATTGCGACTTTAAGAATGTGCTGCATAGTGAAAAAGGGTAGGATAATATCTGCTACATCTGTAGGTAATTTAAAGGGATAGAAACACTTATTATGAAAAACATATATTACTATAAATCTTGTACTGTTGAGTAAAACAAGGATACTTACACTGCTGTGAAATGCTGTTTCTAAGGTTATTAAAACCTTTAAGAACCAGGAGGATGGGAGATACATTTCAAAGCTTTGAGTTGTGAAGGTTTAAAGACCAATGTTGTATGTTTAGTATGAGTGACGTGTTTTGTGTTGTATTTGTAATTATGGTGAAGCTGCTATTGGGTTGGTGACCAAAGCTCTAAGTAGATAGCAATAGCTCTACCATAAACTGTAAAAGCTACAAAATCCCTTTGCTAATTATAACAGAGGTATCATCTTTCTCAGTAATTATTTGGATGTTAAAAATGTCTCCAACTCATTAAAAAGCAATTTGTTGGATATGTCTTTACCACGTAAGGTGTTAAAAACATTTGAATGAAGCCTCTTCAAGCAGCGGTAATATCATTTTTTTACTCAGTAATAAAAGCCTGCTCAAAATATGTACAGTCTAACAGACATACACACCGACACTGACACACACACAAACAGGAATACACACTGACACACACACACACACAAACAGGAATACACACACACACACACACAAACAGGAATACACACACACACACACTCTAACTGACATGTTCTGACACACCAACTCTACCAGCACATTTACCCCTTAACGACCAATGGTGTACCAGGACTGCCATGGGTAACCTTCTCATATGGACCCATGATGGTCCTGGTACGTCATGGGTTAAACGATAGCAGCACGCCTCATTGCTCGCTGCTTTCATGCTAAACAAGCTGAAACTGAGTGCTCCAGGACCAATGCTCCAGGACCAGAGCGCTCAGTTTCAGTCCTTATCTGTTCTGACGGATTTTTCATTCACAAAGGCAATGTGTTTTACACATTGCTTTGTGACTGCTCTCTACCTCTCTCTTCCTTACAGTGCTTGGGGTAGGCTGGATGCAGGTCCATTTCTGATCTGCTAAGATTAACTTTTTTTTTTTTAATAAATTTAAAACTGAGCAAATATTTTATTTAAACATACTATTTATTAAACGAATCTGCTGAAAGTTAAACAAAAAATAATGGGAGTTTAACCCCTTCGCGTCCTGTGACATACCCGGACCGGCATGCTGGTCCGGCACTTAAGGACCAGTGACGGTCCTGGTACTTCATGTACTTTTACTCACCGCGCTCCTGCAGGAGCGCGGTGAGTAATAACGGGGACTGAAATTGATCGCTCCAAGACCGGAGTGATCTCTCTCAGTCCTTCGTTCGACGTGCCGCCCCACGTGATCAGTCACGTGGGATGGCACATCGAACTCACCTATCTGGTCCTTAAATTACCAGACACCCTGGGACCTCTGGTCCTTAAGGGGTTAATTGTTGTGGAGCAATATAATACACTAATACACACCACCAAGTCTTATCATTAAAAAAGTGAGAAAATAGGGAGGGAAAGAGGGACATAGGGATTTTCACCGCAGAGGGACAGTGCCCCCCTAAAACTACCTATTTTGTAGGTATGAATGACTAGTGATACTTTCCATGCCATCGCCATAAAAAATTAACCTATTGTGCCCAAATTATCACAAGAGAACCAATAAAAAATGTGTTTTTTTCTATATTTTTTCCATAGTTTAGTTTATTTAAATAAAATAAATGGTGGGTTATCCATACAAGTGTGATGTCAGAAGAAAGCCCTGCATGTGCATGAAAAAATGGTATATCATTTATGTGGCTCGAATAAAAACTTCTAGGGAAAACACTGTTGAACAAAGACATAGCGAAAAAGGTCAGAATTGCTCCGGTCCTTAAAGGGATAGTAATACTTCGTTGTATCTTTATTTTATTTTGTAGGCATTAAAAAAACATGAAGAACGATATAAGTCTTATCTCTCAAACCTTTATGGTTTAAGAGATATTCACAAGCAAAGTTTCCCCCTCCCGCCCCTTTTACCTAGTGTAAGCCATCTCTTCTCAGATGTGAATCTAGTTGTAAGACCAGACAGATAACAGCAGGGGACAATCTTCTTTGCATGAAAATAATGAAAGCCCTTCCCTCCTTGACAAGTTTTTCAGCTTTTTCCCTTATCTTAATAGAAGATTGTCCCTCTCTGCAGTCTACCTGGGCACCTCCCTTCTGATCTGGCTGAACAGGGGGGGGGGATACTTTGCTTGTGAATATCTCTTCAACCATAAAGGTTTGAGAGATAAGACTTATATCATTCTTCATGTTTTTTTAATGCCTACAAAATAAAATAAAGATAAAATGAAGTATTACTATCCCTTTAAGTGCAATCCACCTCAAGTTTTCCCGGTTCTTAAAGGGTTAAAAGACACATACATGGGCACTCTAACAGACACTAACAAACACACTCTCACAAACATACACGTTAACCATCATACACACACCAACAGACAAACATACTCTAACAGACATATACATACAAACTCACAAATACAACATATATATTTGTTTAATAATAATTGTTACACTCCCATTAATAATAATTGAATATGCCAATTAACTTTAAATATGATACTACAGTTTTCCAGTGCTTGAAATGTTTAGAAATATTCATAACAAGCGTCATCTGTAACTCAATCTTGTACTTTCTTTCTAGGCCTGTGAGCAAGAAAGGATTCTTACAGCACGTGGAGGAGCTCTGTACAAATAACAACCTAAAGTTTCAGGAAGAATTTTCGGTATGTTACTAACAGTTGTCACAACATCCAAAGACCTCTAGTAATTTTCATGTGTCACATTTCATGTCCATTTTAAGCATGCAGAACCAAAAGGAACGCTGGCCTTGATAATCAATACCCAATTACCAGGTTTATTGTTTGGTTAGTAACATTAAACCGATATAGCTTTTACGAGTTAAATCAAATAATTTATAAACTGTGTCCGGCAATGGTGATGTGATCTTAGATTACAAAATATTTTGGGGTGGGTGTGTCGAGAGGAGACACAAGTCATTTTGTTTTTATTACTTTTGTAGTAAGTTTTGTAAAAAAATAACATGTAGAACATTTCATCTCTATATACTAGTTTATTGGTGGTTTCTGCATTTTTATAACTTGATATATAGCTGAAACGAGGGTAGACTATGATTTGCAGATCAGAAATGTGGATATTTTCATTTCTAAATCAACTTTTATGTTTACCAAATCTAATAAGCCCCCAACCTGATCATAGGCCCATCCACACAGTTGTTGACAACTTAATTTTATTCAGTGTGCCCCTTAAGCTCTATGAGGCAATTCCAAAATAACAATCTTGGTAGTGTATCTAGTTGAACTGTAATCTGCAAGTTGAATGAAAGGTTAACACTTATGATTTGTCTCTGTTGATAATTTTGTTCCCACTGCAGCTGTTATACTAAGAAAACTGTAGTAATTCTGGGGAAATGCAACGTCACCACAGTTCACAAATACACATTTCTCACATTTCCATTGATTTAAATGGAGATCTTAACCCCTTGAATGACAGAGAGGTCTCCAGCATTTAATAGGTTAAAAACCCTATTTACATCAATTAGATTTTTTTATTTGGTGCAGTTGGTTTGGCCCATAATTACACCGATTCTTAGTACATCAGCCTCACAGACAGATATAGGAAACAGTTATGTAGCAGTCTGGAGTGGCACTACTTAATATCATCTATAGGGCTTATTCTGCTGCATAAAAAATATCCACTAATTGTAAATGTAACTCAGAAAGGCTATTCTAAATTGTGGTGAATTTTCAAATTTGAGCTTAATTATCAGAGTATATGAAGCCCTTTATGGATTAATATTTTGCAATACAGTATTTTATTACTAGGTCACAGAACGATGGAACCCTCTTATAAAAGCAAATTGGAGTTACTCTGGAGTAAACCAACAGCAACATAGTAGACAAGTAAAAATTCCTGTTAAATTAAATTGGGCTCTTAACCCCTTGAATGCTAGCTGAATCTCCATGTCTGGTAGGGTTGCCACCTTTTCCTAAAAAAAATACCGGCCATAGTTCTGGGTCGGTGAGGGAGGAGCCACAAAAGGGAGGGGCCACAAAAGGGAGGGGCCACAAAAGTGGCAGAACCACTTAATGTTGCATGACCCTACAAAACTGAGCTTTACGCTCCTCATTCCAGGTGCCAGGAGCTCAGTTCTCATAAAGCACTCTGGTGAAACTCTGCTCACTCCTCCTTTCCACCCTGTTACTCTCACTTCTCCTCCTTTCCAGACTGTTCCTCCCACTTCGCACCCACTTCTCCTCTTTCCAACCCTATTCCTTCTACTCCTCCTCCTTTCCACCCTGTTCCTCCCACTTCACAAGTACAAAACCAATAAACCCTGCACACTCGCCCAATTAAGCCCCACTTTGCGATGCTATTTGTATCATACATCTCCCCGGTCATAGCACATGAGCCCTCTCCAGGGTCTCAAGACATGAAAATGAAATTCACAGGTATGAAAGTGTGGGGTCATATGGCATTAGCCTCTAACATCAAAATCTGCACTCTAAGGGTATGCACTGCAGGGTATGATCACTGTAGTGTATACCAGTGGACACACTGCCCCAGCATTAGATTTTAATGCCAGCAAGCCCAGTGTGCCTGCCCCATAGCAGGGAAGTTGACAGTGACAGCAACCAAGCTATCTGCACTCTATGCCACCAACAAATAAAGGTTAATCTCTCAAAGACTATATTATTATTATTATTATTATATATATATATAATGCCTAATGCAACATTTAGGCAGTTTTTTATTTTCTTTAAATATAACTAAGTTTACCTTAGAGTGCCATGTCCACTTCCAATATAAACATTAAAAATGTTAATTTCTTTAAAAAGACGTACATGATATACACACACACACACACACACACACACACACACACACACACACACACACACACACACACATATATACACATAAGCACAAACATATATTTCCACATTACACATGTACACACACCCAGCACACACACACAAAAACACAGACATAAACTCACATATAGGCACATACAAACACATGTGCATGCATGTACACACAACATACAAATACACATACACACAGGTGCACACATACACTCACAGAAAGACACACAACCACATATACATGCACATAGACACACACATACAAACATATACACACAGACACACACATATAGGCACACATATACACACGTACAGATGCACACATACACATATAAAGACAAACACACACACACACACGTATATATACACACACAAACACACTCTCTCTCTCTCACACACACACATACACACACACACACACACTGGTACCCACCCTACTCTTTACTATACACATTGATTTAAGGAGAGACATAGTATTTTAACCCTCTGAGTGCCAAGGAGGTATCCAACTCAATCTCTGGCACTCAGAGGAGTATGCCCTTGTGTGCTAAGAGATGCTTCCAACCTTACAACACATTGCTTACCAATGAGCTGGAAGCATCTCTGTCTTCCAGGGGTTTAAGGACATTGAATTTCATTATTTAAAAAAAAAAAAAAATGTTTGCAGTAGAAAATACGTAAATTTAATCGATCAAGGGGCTACTGGAAAACATGACATGTTCATGATTGATACTCAACTCACAGCACAAGCAATAGTAACTACTGTGAGGAACATAGTAAAAGTAGAGGCAGTAAGCCAGGCGATTAAAAGCTGTAAGAAGTATGCTGCCACAGCTTTATCACACCCACATAAACGGACAGGACCATTATAAACCATTAATAGTCAGCGTCAAACTCACCTGGCAGAGTGCTGTTTTGTATGTGCGAGTGGGACATACAGCAAGCGCTGCTAGCAAGTCAGGATTCAGCTAGCGACAATGTCACATCACATGACAGGAAGCAAGGATCGGAAGCTACAATGCCTCTTGGAGACTACCGATGAGAGAAAGGCATTGGGATCAAACCATATGCAATGCTGCCCGCTGTGTATCAAGCCAATAGAACTTGCAACATCACCACACAGCCGTGGCGCCCTCTCCCTGCTCAGTCACCTCACTCCCCTCTCAGGACACATACAAATACCGGCTTTTCAGTTGCCGGTATAGTAGTAATACCGGCACCGGCTCCAGTGAGCCAATTACCGGCTGTGCCGGTAAAATACCGGCCGGGTGGCAACCCTAATGTCTGGTGGGGATGATGGTAATTGCAGTCTGGTAGCATCTGGAGGGCTGCACATTGCCAGCCCTTGAGTTACACAGTGAGGCTGATGTAGTATGAAAGTGGTGCAATTCTTGATGGAATCAAACTGCATTCCATTCCACACAAGTGTCCCTATTTAGGAGGAACAATCCCTATTTGAGACCCAAATCCCTCTGTCTCTCTTTCCCACCCTGATGTCCCTTTTCATAGGAGATCAGGCTATGTGGTGTACATAAGTGTATCACATTGCTCCACAGCAATACAACTCACATTACTGTTTATTTAAACTTCACTATATGCATTTATAAATTACTCTTTATATATAAAATACTTTAGCCTTAATCTAAATATTTTATTCAGTTATACAATGAAGTGTCAAGAGGTCATGAAATAATGTAAAACTTTTTGGTAATGCCCCACCCACCAGTCACTCACCCAGCAACAGCACCTAACCCAAACTGTACCTCTTTGCCCATCTGAAATGTTGGGAGGTGGCCAATGTGAAACAATTCATTTGAGATATGTCTAGCATTTAAAGGGTTAAAACTCTCTATTCAAATGCATTGGAATTTATGAAATTTTATTTGTCTCCTATGGTGTATTTTATTTACCCAAGATTAACTGCAGTTTGCTTTTATAAATATGGGTTTATAGTCCCTATGTATTAAAGCAAAGTGGATCTATTCTGGAGCAAATCAACTGCACCTTGGGAGGGGGACAAATGAAAATCCTAAGTGATTTTAAATGGGGCATTTCACCCCTTGAATGTTAAAGAGGTCTCCGTTGCACTGTTATGCAACGTGTTGAGACCTCACTTCCATTTAAGGGGCTACAAGCTCCTTTTAATTCAATTAGAATTCGTGGAAATATTATATGTCCCCTATGGGGCACTTAGTTTGTTCCAGAAAACCTCTACTTTGCCTTATACATTAGGCCCTATTTGTTTATTCGACTCTAAGGTAGTATACTTTGGCTAAAACTGATTTTTGAATGTCACTCGAAGGAGTTAACCCTTTGAGTGCCCTTTGCTTACCCCTCTGGCACCCAAAGGGATAAAATCTGAAGTAGGAATAGTAGTATAGTAGTGCATGTCTATAGACAGAGTGTGGAGCACTTCTAGGGCAAACCAACTATACAATATTTATTAACCCTTTGCGTTGCATACCACTCAAAGGGTTAATCTAACCACTTGGATGATAAGCAATGTTTTGGAAATCTCTCAAACACCTTATTGGAATCAATGGTTGTTTTTGTTAAACATATGGTGAAGTTGTTTTCCCGCCATAATATCCCACTTCACTGTTTACATATAAGTCCCATTTTGCCAAAAATAAAAAAATGAGAAGCTATTCTGAAGCAAAACAACTGCACAGTTTTCATTGATTTAAATGTTTTTTTTCTGCATATGGCCTTTAGTTCTAAATTCTTGTGAGTTCAATTCTCTCACTTGCGATACAATTCTGTTTTGACTAGAGTTGCCACCCAGCTGGTATTTTACCTGCAGGCCGTTAAAAAATTGGCTTCTGTCCAATGTTAAGTCTATGGAGGGAATGCCATGGCCGGTATTTTTTTGAAGAAAAGGTGGCAACCCTAGTTTTGACAAATAGTAGCGCAGAAACATTTCAAATGATAACATTCATTGGTAATATTTTAAAATACTCAGAATTATTTGTGAAATTTTCAAACTCTGTGAGGATTATTCACAAAAGTGAAATTGATTATATTTGGAAATATGCATGGTTCCTTGTATATTAGCCATGTACATATTTATCTATAGCCATGGTATAAGTATCTTTTTCAAGAATAGACTAGGGTAATGACCTATGTTAGTCAATGGGAGTGAAAGTTTTATTAGTCACTTATGGTAGAACTTTTCTGTGTTTGCAGGCACTTAGGTCTGAATTCCGTTATAACTTATAATTTTGTGAAGGGTTTCATCTTCAAATTATGCCATAAACTTCAATGGAATCTGCTAGATAAAACCAAGTTATAAAACTTATCAAGTGCAATGCAATCGAGGCCTAATGCAGGGAAATACCATTAACCCTATTAAGGATCCACGACGTACTTTTATGTCATGGGAAAACTTACATTAAAGTGATAATAATACTTTGTTTTAACTTTATTTTATTTTGTAGGCATTAAAAAAATATGAAGAATGATATAAGTCTTATCTCTCAAACCTTTATGGTTTAAGAGATATTCACAAGCAAAGTTCCCCCTCCCGTCCCTTTTACCTAGTGTAAGCCATCTCTTCTCAGATGGGGATCTGGTTGTAAGACCAGATAGATAACAGCAGGGGACATTCTTCTTCCTATCAGAACAATGAAAGCCCTTCCCCCCTTGACAAGTTTTTCAGCTTTTTCCCTTATCTTAATTGAAGATTGGCCCTCTCTGCAGTCTACCTGGGCAC
Organism: Rhinophrynus dorsalis; assembly: GCA_037306005.1. Classification (NCBI taxonomy): domain Eukaryota; kingdom Metazoa; phylum Chordata; class Amphibia; order Anura; family Rhinophrynidae; genus Rhinophrynus; species Rhinophrynus dorsalis. The sequence continues at coordinate 206,973,807 of CM074721.1, forward strand.
CTCCCTTCTGAACTGGCTGGACAGGGGGGGATACTTTGTTTGTGAATATCTCTTAAACCATAAAGGTTTGATAGATAAGACATATCGTTCTTCATGTTTTTTTTAATGCCTACAAAATAAAATAAAGATAAAACAAAGTATTACTATCCCTTTAAGGACCCATGATGTATATACACGTTTTGGAATTCAGGGATCCCCACACAACTGCATGTCATTCAGGGACCCCTGATTCCATTTCTGGAAAAAAAATGCCCCAGTGTCCTTAAAGTGATAGTAATGTTTCACAAAAACAGAAGCTCCAATTAATCTTCATAGTATCTGAGCCATAGAGAGTGTTATTTCAATACTGTGAGAGTTGTAGTTCAAGAGTAATTGAACGATAAAGTTTCCCCCTCCTGTCCCTTTTACCTAGTGTAAGCCACCTCTCCTCAGATGTGGAATCCAGTCCATAGACCAGACAGCTCACATCAAGGGTCAATATTCTACTGTGAGAACAATGAAACCCTGCCCCCCTTTACAGGTTTTTCAGCTTTTTCCCTTATCTTAATTGAAGATTGTCCTTCTCTGCAATCTACCTGGACACTCCCTGCTGCTATAAACTGAGCAGTGTTACATCAGTAAAAGGGGCGGGAGGGGGACACTTTATCATTCAATTACTCTTGAACTACAACTCTGACAGAACTGAAATAACACTCTCCAAGGCCCAAATACTATGAAGATTAATTAGAGCTGCTTTTATTATGAAACATGACTATCCCTTTAAGTGCCGGCAGTGTGGCTGGTTCTTAAGGGGTTAATCAGAAAACAGATATATTGGGGGAGATTTATAAAACTGGGCTAATAAAGAAAGAGTCTTTAAAATTGTCTCAGAGTGACATAAGGATATGTATAAAAGTTTAGCAACATAAGGGGAGATTTATAAAAGTGGAGTTAATCGAAATTAAGAGTTAAAATGTCTGTAAGGTTATATTAAATGTACTAAGGACAGTTTAGAAGGACATAATGTTGTGTAGTATGATTTTTTTTTAAAAAATGGAGTAAGGAAGTTTGTAAAAAGTGGCGCAGTGTGTTCATAAATAGATGTTGCAATTTGCGACAATTAAGCAACAGAATTTTCTCCAAATATTTAACATCATGTCTGATCTGTTCTTATTTTTCACTGTGACCACATTTATAAACATAACTAGAATACTTTATAAATACCAACACTCATAATAAGGACATTTTAAGGATCAGTTCGCCAGAACAAACAGATCACTTCTTATAAATCACCCACATTTTTTCTATTAACTCCAGTAAGTCAACTTTTTTGAAACGTGGAGTAGAAATGGTCTTGTCCAAATAAGAATTGTGGCACAATGTATTTATAAAGAAATTCTCTAATTAAGCCAAAAATAAATGCAGTTTTAGTGATTAAATCTTAAACTCCAGGTATACTGGAAGTATATAGTGAAAGCTATGTATGCGAAAAAATGTTCTGTTTCAAATTTTCTGCAAATTTTCTCTGAATATTCTCAGATACATGTTTTTATAAACTACTCTTTATTTCTTCATAAATAGGACCCAACATTATAAACTTTAGCGACAGTTCTTAAATGTATAGTAAGAATGCTTTTTATAAATCTCCCCCCATTGAGCTGCATATATTCTAGAGAAAACCAAATGCATCATTGGGGACGGATAAACAGTTCTTCAATTCCCATTGGTGTAAATGTGTCCCCTTCTATGCTAGAGGTGTCCAATACATTCTTCTTTAGAGACATCCCTAGCATTCAAGAGATTAAACCCCCACTTTAATTACTGGGAAGTTGTATTTGTTCACCGTGGCACAGTTCCTTTGCCCCAGAATTTGTCCAGGTTACTTTGCACATATAGGCCTAATGTTATCTATGCTGCTTAGTAAATATATTCCTATGACTGACTATGTATCATTCTCCCTATAAGTTTACCAAATTGTTATAGAAGTTAACGTTTTGTAGGAATGACTTACAATTTGAACTACTAGAGCATTATATTGACAGGAAAAGATGAGCCGTTCTGGAGCACACCAACTTCCAACATTCCCAGTGATTTAAAGTGATAGTAACACTTCAAAACAAGTATACTTAATTCTATAGGTATTCAAAAACTAAATTACTTGCACCAAGTCCTAGATCTCAAAACTCGGTGGTTTGAGAGATATAAGCTGTCCAAGTTCCCCTTTCCCTACCCCTGCACGCATGTCAGCTTTCCGAGTTACAGAAGCAGATCCCATTCAACAGACCGTCCTGCGCTCTTCAGCAGCGCTGTGATCCTGCTAGTTAGGCAGAAATACTTCATTTGAACGATCTACAACTTGTGCTTGCAGACCAGGAACACGTTGTAGACCGTTCAAATGAAGTATTTCTGCCTAACTAGTGGGATCATGGCGCTGCTGAAGAGCGCAGGATGGTTTTTTGAAAGGGATCTCCTTCTCTGACACGGAAAGCTGATGTAAGTGCAAGAGGAGGGAAAGGGTTTGTTACAGAATTACTTATCTTTTTCTTTCTGCACACAGCCAGTCTTTAATATTATGCTTGTGGTGACCACCAGCCATTTGTAAGCTTTTCTCATGTTTTTACTGTGGTATAAAATAACATCAGATTAGCAAGTCTCTGGAGAGGACTTAAGGTGAAGTTGTGCCTTTGCTCTTGAAGATCTCAGTTCATATTGAAATAACCTTATTTAAGTCCGTATTAATCATACTTAGTCCCTTTAACCCACATACCGTCACTATATCACTATTTCTATGAAAAAAGACAATGACCTTAATTAATGTAAAAAGTTAGTATAGCAAATACAGTCTAAAAGTAAGTGCCCTCTCTATCATCAAGTTTAAAAAAAATTATAATCTTAAAGTGGAACTGTCTCATTGGTGAAGTTTAAAGGGCTCTGTTATTGTCTGAAATAAAAAAATGGGACTAACTTTATTTATTTGTTAATGGAAATGAGCTAGGACAGGCAGGCAGGGAGTGTTAGTTAGGATTGAGAGTACCAACTACTCGGTGCTATATTCTTTCATTGCAAGTTGGTGAGTCTGACACTAACAGAGTGATAAATATATGGCCACAAAATATCAGAAAGAAAAATGCAGAATCTTCCAGCACTTAGAAGGAGAAATATGCCTGTTTATAGACTCTTTAAGAGAGCAAACTGGAAAGACTGGACACGTGAACATGCCTACAAATACACAATCATCTCATTCATCATTGTCACCTTCACTCCTTCCAATTCCAACACCTCCCAGTCAGTCTCACTATTACTGACAAAGCAGCAATACAGATCATCATCCGCATCCTAGCTGTGAGGGATTCTACCACAGTTTGAGGTGCAGCACCACTGATCCTTACTTCTAGTACTATTGCAATATCTGTCCATGTAGTAGTAGTATTAGTCCATCAGGAACCCCTTAATCTGTGAAATCTCCAGTATGGAGATACTTTACTTACGATCTAAAAGCTAAATATGTGGCTATCTGTTGCCTCTGATCATTGGACTCCTACCAGAAGCACAACCACTGGGAGTCACACCAGCAGCATGTCAGATGTGGAACAACTAGCAGCAGTAGAAGCACTACGAAAAGTGCATGGGTCCATGGGGCCCATAGCAGTAGTGTTGTAGATATCTCAGATAGTGAGATAACATTTTCATCAATAACAAAAAAAAACAATGCCTCCTACTGCTTATATAAAAGGAAAAGCATGGAGATGTATGACGTAGTTGGAGGAGGTGACAAGGGTAATACAGTGAGTACACTTGCCACCACCACCTTCCTCAGCACTAGTCATGTTGTTTAAACAAGTGACACAGTTCTTCTTCTATGTGCTGCCACCCCACACTTACTTTATTCTTAGAAAGAAGTTAAAACATGCAAAGTTCCTAAACTCTTGGCAGTTGACATGATGCCCTATACTTTTGTTGAAAAGTTTAAACAACTGATGGCATATGTTCTACACACTGGCATCCCAAACTATCCCAAGCAGCAGTTATTTTTCAGGTATGGTTTTGCCCGAGTTGTACAAGCAAGTGGTTAGTGTTGTGAACAAAGGGCTGGAAAAATCATACTGAGTGAAGGTTCACCTGACCACAGATTTGTGGGCAAGTGGCCAGAGTATATGACTGTCACTGCTCTTTGAGTAGCTTCTCCATCAGTGGCCAGCAGCAGAAGGTTGCCAATAATGTTGCCTCTTGCTTTAGCACTAGTAGTAAAGGCCAGCTGCATGGTAGCCCATGCTTCTAGTTTAGAAATATTCTTAAGTCATCTTGCATGTACTGCATGTCTGAGATCTACCCAAAGATTTTAAAAATATTCAAGGTCATTCCAAAACATTTTGCTTTTATTTCTTGAGGTAGTTCATGGTTGATTTTGAGGTATGTTTGGGATCATTGTCTTGTAATATTCAACCAATTTTCAGCTTCAGTTTCTTAACTTCCTGGGTTTTATTAGCTTCCAGGATTTAATGATACTTAGTAGAATCCATTCTTCCCTCTACCTGCACATTATTTCCTACGCTTAACAGTTGGCAAGATATTCCTTTCTTCAAATGCTTATCTTTTTTTCTCAAAGCATACATTTGGTGATTGTAGCTAAAAAGTTAAATTTTACTTTCATGATATCACAGCACTTGGTTCCAAAATGCCTCTAAGTGTTGCATTGCTTAAGTCAGATCTTCTTTGTGATTAGATCACTGGTAAGGTTTTCTTCTGATACCACTGCAGTGGACACAGACATTGGACTGGTGCACCACTATTTCCATGCCAACTAAAATTTCCTGCAGTGCTAAGGAAGTTGTACTTTGAATTCCTGATCAGTCAAGGAGCAATTCTATTTTAATTTTTTCTCGATCTTCCAGATCTTGTCTTGACGTCAACCGTTGCCCTTAACTTCCATTTCTGAATGACATTTTAGACAGTGGAAATTGCAAGCAGAAACATTTAGATATCTTTTATAGCCTTCCTTTCATTGTAAGAGATAATTATCTTTATTTTCTGATCCTGAGTCAGATGCTTAGAGGGACCATGGTGATTGAGTGTAAGCACAACACCCTGAGATTCATGGAGTTTACTAGGCTCCGAAATTGTCATCACATAACTTAGATGAAGGGCTAACAAGTCAATTAAGTCCTGAGACCTTACAAAAAATATAATTAGAGGATCAACTGGAAGGGTGCCAAACTTTTGCACATGCCACATATTCTGTTTTAACAATGGCTATTTGGCATGTGTATTTGAACGGTTTCATTTTCTTAACAAAGGATTCAAGTACAGAAGTCTGTCAAAGAGAGGCAATGATGAGCTTCAAACTACAGACACTGCCAGAAATTTTAAAGGATGAAGACTGAGAGCAGACAGGTATTTCATCTTCCTCATCTTCAATATCATCATCATTATTTTTAAAATCATCCTCAAGAAGAAAATAGCCCGCACTGGTCCTCAGAATAAATAGGTTCAGCTGGATGACTACTGGGCTGTTTGTACTTTTAGTTTGATCTTTTGATTAACCCTGGCCACTGGGCCTTCTCCCAAGTGACATGATTGCTTTTGTTTTTACATGCAGTCTCATAGGACATATACAGTCTAGGTTTTTCTGGAGTTGATATTCCTCTGTTTCTATTAATGAATATTACCTAACATTACACACAATTGGTGAGTATAGAGTAGTCAAAGAGTTCTTGTTGTAAAGTTGGTGACAACCACTATGAAATAATGGTAGAGACTAGAGAAATGTAATTAATTGTAATATGATTATAATGATGGTGATGATGATGAACAATGTGGGGGCAGTTAAGAAAACCATGAGGTGTGTGAATATTAAAAGGATGGTATATTAGAGGTTGATAACATTTCTTTTGGGGTCTTTATTTTTAAGAAATTTAGAAGTGGAAACAATGGATTCAGGATTCTCATGCTCAAGCTTAATGAAATTCTTGTTTGATTGCTTCTACGTGTAGCACATTACAAGTAGAAAAGCAACATAAAGAAGCAAATTTTAATTCAGTATGTCTGTCCACACAGTTTGTACTAGTTCTTTGTGCAGGTGATGATTTTCTGTCTCTTGTAGGATGAATGCTAAAAAACATTACAAATTGGCAAATATCTAGTAGTCAAAGAGTTATTTTTGTGAAGTTGATGATGACCAGTAATTGACAGTGGAAAGTCCAAAAATCTTATTATTTCTGATGTGAAAATTATGATGATTAATGATGATCATGATGCTATGAATGATGTGGGAGCATAAAAAGCAATTAATGTGTGAAAATGAGACACTGGTGTTTTAGAGGTCAATAAACCAACTTAAATAAAACAGAAAAAATATGTTTAACTGAATAAATAATTGTGGCAATTTTTGCTTGAAAAGGCCTTTACATTTCTGTACACTTGTAAAGTGGAGCAGCTAATGGCTGATTAAATTTACATTTGGGAAGGTGCAGCACAATATGGTCTGTCTCTTTAAGCGTCGACCGTGATGTCACTAAGGGAAACCCCGTGATGCGCAGCCGCACTCCGCTGGGACAGGGAAGCAGCATGTATGCGGCAGCCGCAAGAGGAGAGACACAGGAAGCCGGCTGCCCATCTGAAGACCAGGGCCTCCAGATCTCTTGGGGAACAGGAAGCGGCTCGTGCCTCAAGGCAACAACACAGGGGGCCGGGCCGTGCAACAACTATACAACGGCCGTCTCACCCGGCAGCAGAATGCTTACAGTACCTCCCCCTTGACGACCTCTCCCCCATGGGAGCGATCGAGGCTTAGAGGGGAAATGGAAGTGAAATCTCCGAATGACAGTGTGAGCATACATATCTGTAGAGGAAACCCAGGAACGTTCCTCAGGTCCATATCCCTTCCAGTGCACCAAATATTGTAAGCGCCCTCGGACCCTATGAGAGTCCAGAACATTTTGTACTTCATATTCCTCATGATCTGCAACTCTCACGGGAGCAGGATGGACCGGAGTGGAGGTATACCTGCTGCAGACCAAGGGCTTCAGTAAGAAAACATGGAAGACATGAATTTGCATATTGGCTGGAAGATCCAAGGCATAAACAACCGGATTGATCCTCCGAAGGACACAGAAAGGACCAACAAACTGAGAAGCCAGTTTTCTACAAGGTACCTGTAGGTTCAAATTTCATGCAGATAGCCAGACTCTCTCACCCACCTGAAACACCGGTGCAGGTAACTGTCTACGATCGGCCTGCCTTTTTTCCGCTGTGTGGACCATTGTAGGGTTCTCTGAACCCGTACACATGTGGAGCGGAGTTCCCTAAAATGCTCCTCTAGAGCTGGAATATTTTGTGCCTCAAATTACTCAGGAAGTATTGAAGGCTGGAAGCCATAGTTAACCATAAATGGGGAACACTGAGTCGATGAATTTAGGGCACAATTCTGGGCAAACTCTGCCCAAGGTAACAGGCTTGCCCAATTGTTGTGGTGGTCCAAGACATAACAGCGCAGGAACTGTTCCAAGGCATGGTTCGATCTCTCTGTCACACCATTAGACTGAGGGTGGTAGGTGGAGGGGAAAGAGAGCTGGATGCCCAACTATGCACAGAAAGATCTCCAAAAGCGGGACACAAACTGGCTTCCCTGGTCCGACACAATCACTTTGGGTACCCCGTGGAGATGAAAGACTTCTTTAGCGAAAATGACAACCAATTGCTGGGAGGACGTTAATTCTTTGAGGGGTACAAAATTAGCCATTTTCGAAAATCGGTCCACAATCATAAGAATGACTGCATCAATCGGATGATGGTAATTCCACCATAAAATCTATTGAAATGTGTGACCAGGGGTGCTCCCCATTCGGCATCGGGAGCAGAAGACCCACAGGAAGATGCTGAGGAGTCTTAGTTGTAGCACAAGTATGACAGGCTGCTACAAAAGCAGAAACATTGGTTCGAATACTGGGCCACCAAAACAGTAGGGATAAGGACCAGAATAACTGATATCTACCGATGTGCCCTGCTGCTTTAGAAGAGTGATAGGTCTCCCATAATCTGGCCCTTAAAGCTTCGGGCACAAAGCATTTCCCATGCAGTTTGTCGGCCGGAGCCGTACTCTGGGCAGTCAATATCTCAGTCCCCAAATGAGACGTAATGATGGTGTGAATAGTCGCCAAGATCATGATGAACCAGGTTGACAGCTCAGATGAGATCCTGAGTGTATAGAGTTGCAGCCACTGGTGTTCTTTAGCAGAGCTGTCAGTCTCCCTGATCTCTCTGTCTTCTAGTTATCTAAGTGTATCTATTTTATGGGCAAGTATTAAAGTGTCATTTTACACACACACATGCACACGCATATATTTATTTATTTTGTCATTATTTTATGATTGGGATTAAGATATGCATGTTATTGTTTATCTTTACACATGATTACTACACTTAGAGGACTTTCTTTGCACTATATTTTATGTTTCCTTTTATGCATTTCTGCACATGCATTGTGCCCTAGGGGTGTGCAGTGAACGCATGCATGCATGCACACACACTTATTTATGATTTATTGATTGATTTTGTCATCCCTTTATGAATTGGATTCATATATGTATGTTATTGTTTCCCTTTACACATGAGTACTACACTTAGAGTCCTATTTTTTTTCTTGTATGCAATTCTGCACTTAACCCTTTGAGTGCCACAGGGGTATGCAATACAAATTCTTATTGTACTTAAATGCTTAAAGGAATAGGTTGATTGTCGTGCTGAGTTGTGATGGGCATCCCTTCCACATCACCACAGTTTGACAACACTCCGTGCTGAGGAAATTCTCTCTGCTCCCACTGCATCCCTAATTCTTAGTGCATATGGTGATGTGTGTCTCCATCACAAAAGGGATGAGCTACGCACACATCGTCAGACACAATTTGCCATAGCATTAACCCTTGCTTGTACAACTCTGGAATAGCCTTTCTTGAAAAAATAACTTCAGCTTGGGACATGCCAGTGTGGTGTAACACATGAAATCAGCATTTCATCCTCCAACATTTTGGCAAGTGCTATTCCACTGTTCCAAAGGTATTCTTTAGGAGTTTTGTGCATTTTTTTAAATTCTTTATCAGATACAACTCATTAATTGTGGGTTTAAGAATATGACTACTACTTTTCGTGGTGGTGGAGGTGGATCTGGCACTTGTGGAGACTCTCTGACTCTTATTACCTCCATCTAATTTAGCCATCCTCCTCCACGCATTGAATTTGCACAACATCAGTAGGAGACATAGTCATTACTTTTAGTGTGGAAAATGTTATCTCTCTTCCTGAGGCATTGACTAGTATTATAGGTCTCTTGGCCATGTGCACTTTTAGGAGTGTTTCTAATACTAGTAGTCAGACATGTTATGCACTGATGGTGTGTCTACCAATCAGACCTGTGGTTGTTCTTCAAGAGGGATCTCAATGAGCATATGTCTAGATGTGATCCTGCTATTCCCTGCTCATATGCTTTTTACAGAGATAAATAGCAACATGTTTAGGTTTTGGATCATGACTGATATGTAGCCAAATGGGAGCTTTCAAAGACTGAGGGGTTATTGAGAGACTACTACTACTACTTCTTCTACTAATACATGGGTTAGATGTTGTAATAGTACTAGCAGAAGGTGTCAGTTGTGCTGCATTTCAAACAGCAGCAGAAGCACTCACAACTTGGGTTGTAGATAATGACCTGTGTTGATGCTTAGTCTGTTATAGTGAGTGTGACTGGGTGGGTGTTGTACTTGGAAGTGGTTAATCTGCTGATGAAGACTAAGATGATTTGTTGAACATAATGTTGGTAGTGTTAATTTTTACTGTAAAGTACGACAGGGTTGTTAGTGTGTGGAATGATGGTCTGCCTGTCTGAAAATAATGTATGATGTATGTCTCTGTCACTGTCACTCTCAATCTCTTCTCAGGCATAGGAATAGGATCTCCTGCCTATCAGTCACCTGTCAGTCAAAAGCACATATTTTTTACTGTCCCTGTCAGTGGCATTGTTAGGCCTGTTAACTTCAGAATTAGTATCTTGAAATAATGTATACAGTGCACAGAAACTGGTGAATCAGTAGCAACCCTCAGTATATGCATATCCCTCTTGTTCTTGTTAATATAACAGTAAGTGTGTTCAAGTAACACTGTATGTCAAGATGTACTTAGTCAAAAAGGCTATTTTTTTAAATTTTATTCTTTAACAATCCTTTCTCCCTTCACACCACACTCAGAGAACAGCTGCCAGTGGCTACCAGCAACACTTGTACCAAGCAACTCCAGTCAAATCTCTAGCTATTATCAAACATTCAGCTGCTTTCTCTCTCTCCTAAGCACATACTAACAAACATGCATTATACTGACACCATCTTTTATACTTTGAGATGGCATGACTACATGGGGGAACATTTCCACTCACTGTGGTAAATCTATTATCACTGATTTGAATGCAGTGAAAAAACAGGAAAACTGCACTGTGCTGTTTTTTTCTCATGTTTTGCCCATTGTTAATTATTTTGTTACTGCTCAGCATGCATGCATATTTTAGTGATATGCTATCTGTCTCCACATCATGTGCACTAAGTTCTAGTGTGTATTCAAATGAAGAACCTCTCCAAAAGCCACTGGAAAAGTAGACTACCCTGAAGTTTAGGAATTAAACTAACCATAAATTAATGCTACATGATGGCTAAACATCCACACCTGGCACAAACCTTACCCCCAACACCCACTCAACTAAATCCTCAAAACACCAAATAATCCTGGGGTTTATAGGTAAAAACCCTCCAACATGTTGTATGTTTATCTCACTCTTGTCCAAGGGAATAAGATTGACCTTCTTCTATTAATCTCACATCCTTTGAAGACCCACTAGTAATCCACCCTCACGTTTTATAAAAAGAAGAGGGGAATTGTTGCTATAATCACACATTTTTCACAGGAGGAGTGGTGCATTTCTTTCCCTCTTCAGGCGAATGATTATATATGTTTAATTAACTCACATTGTTGTTATAGGAGGGCAGACTTTTACAGAATCTTCCATTTTCCATACCACTTTAGGTAAAAGAGGAGTGTCTGCAAGTTCTGTACCTAGGCCTTCACCCATTGCTATAGTGTGAGCTTTTCTGTACTCCACATCCCAAATCCCTTCATTCTGTTTCTTTATTCATATACTGTATATTTAACAATCCTGACTGCATTACATCTTCAGAAAAGACCTCTGTAGTCACAAAAGACTATCAACCCTATAACTGGCTTGATCGATATTATGATCAGCTGAAAAGGATCAAACTCTGTAGTAGAGCAAAGAAAGGTCTTCTTTTAAGTACATTCATTTTCAAAAACTGCAATAGCATAAAACTGTGTAAGAATTGGAGAGGACTTTCTGGCCGATGCAATTTCTTGATAGAAATGTAGGGATTTGTGGCATTTTCTATTTGTATGTTTTCTCTGCTAATCATTTTTGAGCTGATGTCTGGGAGATCTTTGTGCAGCAACTAGTTTTAGCACTTGGAAATGCAAAGGCAAAGCAATCACATGAAGGTTGTAGGAATTATCACACACACTATCTAAAAATAAATGTCTTAACTTATCTGCCATGGTTATCAGTTTCCTTACATATATGTATATAAGATTTATGGTGTCCTTAAAGTATGTTGCTTTCATATCTGTATTAAAGTAGATATAGAATGGCAATGGTAGAAGAAGCTGTCATGTAACAGCTGTGAAGCATTAAACATAAGTCAGAAGAACATTCACTGAACCTAATAATCTGCCTGTCATTTGAAATGAGGGTTTTATTTATTTACTGTTTATTTAAAAAATATGAAAAAGGTTGCAAAAGAACAAATGATAGTAAAGGTATGATAGGAGTATATACATAAAGAGCAGGAGGAAAAAAGTGTTGTCAATAAGAACTGGAATAGGTGGATAACATCAGGAGGGAAAGTAGGATGAAAAGTGAAGTAATGAGAAAAGGGCAGGTAGCAGAAAAAAAACAGAGAGCAGTATGTGGAAGAGAAGCTGCAGTATGACATGATAGTGCTTAGTGGATGTACTGCATATAATAGCAATGGAGTTGGCTAGTTTGTTTCACCTGTATCTCACCTTAGTGCAAACCCCCTAGAATAAATAAAATGGCACTTTTAACCAGTTAAATGCTAGAGCTGTCGTTAGCACCTTGCTTAAGACACTCATACTGCTGAAACTTTTCTGCTTCTTCACTTGTCTCCCAGTGGAAATCCAGTTGCATGTGATGACTGACCCTCAGTCCTATGTGATGAAATATCTCTTGTGTGCAAAATGGTGCAAATAAACTTCAACCTTATATCACACAAAGGAAATGGGAAGGCCATCAGCTCCTTGCCTGGAGTATTATTACAGGGCAGCTTGACTGGCTCAGATGTTGGAGATCATCCAGTATGACCCCCCCCCCCCCAAAATAAAATGGGCAGTTATTGAAAGGACCTCGATGAGCCCCTATCCTTTCTATAGCATCTTTTGAATGGCTTTCCTACAGCAGCTGAATGCCTTTTCTTGGAAAGTTCATAAGCATAACAGTTAAGTTGAGGCAAATATTCGGAGCTGCTACAGGCTGTCATATTTTCTGAGCTTTCTGACCTTTCTTTGATACAATACCAGCCTGGGTATGAAAGAAGTACAATGAGTACAGGAGCCTACCTTGAAGTCAGTCCTGTAGTTCCTGACTTGGGGTGTCAAAGATGAGTTCCATTTACCTGAGTTAGAGGCTCCCCAATATCACTCTTTCTGAGCCAATATCTTCGCCAAGATGGGGGATTACCTGATCCAAAGTCCAACTGAATTTGAGAATCTGATATGAGACATCTACACACTGCAGGCATACAGGAAATGGGCACCATTTCATGAATTTAGAAGATCCTCCTCATGATTCATTTTGCCCAACGGACTGCATTAATTACTGGGGGGACTGGAGTGACATTTTTACTGCCATACAAAACATTACATGGTGGTCAACTTCAGAGAACAAACACACAAGTCCTACATACCACCTATATGGTACTAGAACATCTTCAAATATTCAGGATCAATAATACAGACCTGTGGCTTTGACTTTCTCCAGATAAGTGAGCTTTCATTCATTTCTGGTGGTGATGCTTACATGTGAAGTTCTGTGGAATGAGGCAGAACAGTTGATGAAATGACAAACCCTGACTATCTCATAGATAAGTATCCCTGTGTAGCAGCCCACATCACTATAGATACAAATTGTCTTCAACCTACATTGAAATGAGTGAATATAATCACACATCTAAACGTTGCCTACCAGATGGAGTGGCTGTGTATGATATCAGATTATGGCAGTGACCGATTCAAGTTTATATGGAACCCCTGGTATATCATATCACTGAAAGCAGAAGCAAGATAGGGAATAAAATAATTGAATAAAGTACATATAACTCAAAAAGCCACTTTGTTAAATATATTATATTTAACAATAAGTTAATAATAAGTTAAAATAAAGCATTACTATTTCTTTAATCTGCCTGTAAGAGTCCTCCATCTTTTTCTGCCACAGTATAATCTTACCCTGACGTGCAATATTATTCTTTCCCTTTCCCTCTCTGAATGTCCTTCTTAATGTCATCATGATAACTTAATGTCCAAAACCCACAGTCTATGTGGTGAAAAGAAGAAGTTGGCCATTAATTCTTCTCCACCTGCCCCTCCTCCAAAATCATGGGTGTGTTGTTATTAGAATATATATTTTTCCCTTGAGAGCAGGAACTATGCCTCTAATCAACAACTGCAATGTGCACAGTGTGTGGTAAATAACACTTGGGGACACAACTGTATCCAAACACCATGACTCCAGAACCCAAGTACTACCACTGACGCTATATCCCAGACCCTGCTAAGGACACATGATAGCTTGCTGACAGTTTAATAGTAATGATGAACCCTCCCTGACACCATCCTAGCATATTATGTGGGATGGTATCTCCTCAGATGCCACTTGATGCCCTGCTTGCGATTCCCCTCCTGCACTGCAACTAGGACCAGGAATATGTCTGCCACTGGCAAGTGGAACCTGTCCTAGTCCCACATCACATGTTGACCCCATTCCCACTGTGTCCACGGTGGTCTGTGGCATGCTAGCTTGTTCCTCAGCATCCTGCTGCCCTTGCAACTCAGCAGCAGGAGGAATTAGAGCAGTTGCAAATTCCAAATGCTCACTGCTGGTGGTGGTGGTGAAGCCTACTCACCTTCTGTTAAAAAGGCCATCACTGTCTCTTCCACCCCAGCTTCTCCAGCATCATCATCACCACCAGCGCTAGTCCCTACTTTCTGCTGCTACTCTATTACAGACATCTCATTGCTGGTTGGAAGAGGTGACAAGCAATGTGACAGAGGGTCCCTTAATGTCACACTTGCCATTTCTTGGTGACATGAAGAAGGCAGACTGGCAGCAGGCACATGCAACTGATCTGTGCTCCGGGTGGTGGTGGTATTATTTCTGCACCTGCTATCCACTACCAGTTCTGGCTTCTTCAGGATCATGTTCCAGTTCGACACTGTCTTGAAGGGAAGAGGTCTCCCAGAGCCAGAGGAATGGTGTGGGAGTCCCTTGACCGCTAGTCTGGATGCTCTCAAATGCTTCCCCTACCACTCCCCTAACACTAGTCCCACCGGCTGCTTCACCATTACTGTTACAACTACTACTACTTACACCAACCCCATCAAGTTCAGCCCCTGTGTTTTCCTCCTCACAGTCAACAGTAATATGTGGATACTGACTACCCCCTCCTTCACTCCTAACACTAACAATCTGCTGGACCTTCTTAGTAGAGGTAATACTAGCACTGGCAGCACTGCTTGGGGATGGCAACTGTGACATAGGGTCCCCTGCTGTCACACTTGGCATCATCTTCTCCTCCCCCCTCCCCTGAGTATTACAAGACACACTAACAGCAGGTTCAGCACTGGTGGCAGCAGGTTCAGCACTGGCAGCAGGCACAGCACTGATGGCATCAAGGCAGCACATCTGACAGCAGGTTCAGCACTGGGGACAGCAGGATCAGCACTGGCAGCAGGAACAGCATTGGTGGCAGCAGGGGCAGCACATCTGACAGCAGGCACAGAAACGGTGGCAGCAGGTTCCGCACTGGCAGCAGGCAATGCACTGGTTACAGCAGGGGCAGCATGTCTGATAGCAGGCACCGTACTGGTGGCAGCAGGCACAGCACTGTTGGCAGTAGGGGCAGCACTGGCAGCATGCACAGCACTAGTGGCCTCAGGAGAAGCATGTCTGACAGCAGGCACATCAATGGTTGTAACAGTAGCAGGGACAGGATGTATGACAGCAGGCACAGAAATGGTGGTAGCAGTAGCAGGTGCAGCATGTCTGAGAGCAGGCACAGCACTAGTGGCAGCAAGGGCAGCACGTCTGGCAGCAGGCACAGGCAGCTGACCTGTCCTGCTCTCACTACTACCCTTTTTCTTCCTCCCTTCCCATTAATTTCCCCAAAATCCCTAGAGGTGATTTAGGGGGACTGGACAGCATTAGTTCTGTAGTGCTCACTTACTCCTCAGACTCAGACTCAGTGGACACATAAGGGTCCTTCCAGTTCCTCCTTTTATTATTTTTAATAATACCTTGCTCTGTAGCTGCTTAAATCATTGGGAGGAAACTTTTTAGCCATTGAAAAAATGGCGAAGAATTTTGGCCAATGGGCGAAAAATGTGAAGATTTTAATTGCTGGTTTTAAAGTGGACAAAAAAGCAGACATCAACGTTTCGTGGTATTTCTCTCTCGAACACAGCGAAAGCTTTCACCCACCCCTACTACTGAGTCCTGGGACACACATTGAGATAGGCCCTGCCTAACTAAGCATCACAGGAAATGGTTAAAAAGGACCTGCAACTGCCATCATCCTATGCTTTCCTGTCTTACAAGAGTTTGTGCTACTAACCTTTTATTATTTTTATAAGACCCCAGCTGGGCTCCTTTCCAGAAGATGAGCAAGTTTCCATTAAAGACAGTCTCAGGAAGGGAATAAGGTCTATCCTTTTAAACCATCTGCATCATTTTAAAGGACCCCACTGGGTTGATGACATATGTTGACCACTACGGAGGCTTTTGCCTCTGCCTCTTCTCATCTCCGAGTCTGTCTCTTAGATATGTGGAGACTTCTGGAACATATGCTTTCTTTCCATGAGCCATAGGTCATGTGTACCAGAAGGGGTGGACTACCATCCAGAGGCTCACTGTAGTATTTTTCAAACACATATAAGCAGCCTGCACTTGGTAATTAACAGTATCACTGAAACCCCACTAGAGGAAGTCCACATCATCAGGGAAGACCACAAACAGGGGATTCAGCACCTGCCAAATAATACAACAGTAATAGGATATTCTTCTTTGAAGTATAGCTTAATCTTTACTGGGATTTCATTTTGGTGACACTGAGTCTGGGCTATATGTCAATTTTGTTAGATATCTGGGTCTCTAGAACAGGGCTTCAAATTTGAAGCCCTTTGTTACTAGCCAGACCTGAAAAGCTACTCGCCACTGCAAGCCATAACATACCAGCCAAGGCTGAATTTATACTCGACAGGGCTAAATTTTCACTCGCCATTGGCTAGTGTCAAGTGGACATTTTGAGCCCTGCTCTAGAACATATTATACCAATATGCCTTATTTGTATAGTACCTTTAAAGGATGTTTATGATAAGAGATTGTGTGACAAATACATGAAAGAGTTTATCCAACCTCCTCTTCATCCTACTTCTATTTTTACTGTTCCTACAGATATGGCTTCTATGGTGTCCCTGTTCCAATCTATTGTCAAAAAGACCCTATAGAAACTTAAGACAGAGAAAAAAGATGTGGCAGGTCCACTGCTTAGTATCATACACACTCTAACATACTCCTGAAGAAGTATACACGGAGAACTCATACATTATCAGACAAATGTATTAATACTGTATTCAAGCATATTGGAGGATCTCTGGATATTAAGGATGATGATAAACATGAGGTTGTATCAGCTCTTATTAAACAAGAATGGAATAGCCTTGAGAAAAGACTGTATTTTACTAAAAATTTCAAAGCCTTATTTCCATTTGATCCTAATGATACTGTCTTTTTGGAATAGGTGACTAAAGTGAATGTTCATGTTGCAAGGTTGTCTTAAAAGATCACTACCCCTGTGGAGTATTGGTCAGGATTTAAGGATCCTATGAACAAAAATGGAAATTCTCTAAGGAGATGTTATGAAACAGAGGCTATGTATTTAAGACATAGAATTGCCATCAAATGTGTCTCAAGGGCCATGCTGTTTTGTGTACCACAGCTTGAGGAAGACATCAGTAATACAGTGCCCAGAGCTGAATTACTCACACTTTTGTCTATACAAAGACTAGCTGCCAATTATATGTGGATTTTATGACATGCATTTCAATGCCCAAAAAACAGAAATATTAAGAAATCATGTAAAGGCAAAAGGCCGGCAAACAAACCATTTACAGCCAAGGGAGGCAAATACCCAAAGACCAATCCACAAGACAGACAGAGTAAGCCTCAATTCTGATGCCAAGCCTTAGATTCTAGTAAGAGGAAGACTGCATAATATACTGCACAAATGTAGAATTACAACAACTTCTTGCTCTTGATAATTATATGAAATCAAATTTCATAGATCTGTGACAACTCAAGTCCCTCTGTGCCATTTCAAGAGACCTTATTTCCTTTAAGCAATCTAAGAGTTTGTAGTTTGTCATGTTCCAGTTCCTCCAACGGTGAAGAGTACCTAAGCAACAATGTTTCCTGCTCTGGAACACACAAAATGCTTCTGACTTGGAAGCTGCAATAAAGGACAAGATCAATATGTCATCTTCAATTTGCAGCTCTGATATTCAAGCTTTGATCAGCCTGGAGAGCACTAACAAAGCACTGACAAAATCCATGTCATTGTAGCATCTCACTAAGATGGAAAGATGTCATGCCTCAACACCTTGTGGGTCATTTATAACAAGTAATATAATATCTGTGCTGGTTGGTAAATCTGGAGAAATCAAATTTGACATGAGTAAAAAGGAAGAGATTACAGTGTTGGGGAGACTTTCCTACCTCCAGTGAAAATCAACAAGAATCTTCACCAGATCTATATCTTCAAAATATCGAAATCTATGTGTTTCAGACATCTGATATCTTTCCAAGGCCCGATGACAAAATCCATAGGGGCAGTCCCATGAGATTGACTTCAAATGAGACCTCTTCAACAATTAATCTTAAAGTGATGGAACAGAAATCCAAATTTTGTCAGTAAGTCTGTATCCTTCCTCAAGTCAAGCTTTCTCCAACATGGTAGTCAAGGACTAGTGTTTCCAAGGGTTTCCACTGTTAACCAAGAAATGGGCAGTAATAGCAACATATTTCAGCAAATATGTATGGGGTGGTCCTTTCGAGGCAACTGGACTGCTTCAGAGAATATCCTACATTCCAACCTACTAAAATGACTGCTAGTATGGTCAGTTCTGAAGGAACCCCTACCTATGATCAGAGGTCATGCAATAAAGATCAAGTCAAACAAATTCACAGCAGATTTGTATCTGACCAGACAAGGTGTGACTAGGAGTGGATCACTGCTTCATCTTTCCAGGATGACTCTTTCTTGGTAGAGACAAATCTCAAACAATAACTGTCGTCCATATTAGAGGGAAGAACAACATCTGAGTAGGCAGTCTCATTCATAAGACCATTCAGCAGGAAGAGTGATATTTCAAGCAAGACATTTTCAATTCATTAACAAACATCTGTATACTCTCTCAGATTAATTGCATGGCCACCACAGAATACAGAGCTTCTCATGTTTTTCACCCAAGTTCCTCTGAACATTCCAGACATAGAGGATGCTCTTCGATCTTGGCCCAGTTATGGGTACATGTTTCCTCCCCTGAGGCTTTTTCCAGTATTCCTGAAATAAAAATCAAGGCAAGACTACAGTCAGCTTAACCCTTTGAGTGCCGGAAAGGTGTCCAATGCATTGCACTACATTGCACTACATACCTATCTGGCACTCAAAGAGTTAATGGCCATCCATATGTAAATCTATGACAGTGAGATATCCATTATCACTTCCACAGGAAAGGGACCATCTAAGGTCCTGTACTACACCATTAATTATTCAAGATTAACCTAGCAGAGTGGTTCTTGAGTGTGAAATCCTGAGGAACCAAGGATTGTCTCCAAAAAACAGAGCCTTCAATAGAACCAGGAACACATTATGTTTCTGATGCAGAGAACAAAGCAAGGTTACATTGGCTCCATCTATCCATATATCTTAGTATTCCTTTCAGATTGCATTTTTAAAGGTCTGTGCCCCATAACCATTAAAGTACAGATCTTGACATTGGACATGCTGCACCAATACCTTGAACCACTCCATAAAAGCTCTCACTGAAGACAGTGTTTTTAGTGGTGGTTACATAGGAAAGACATGTGAGAGAACTCCAAATTCTCTGACGAATTCTTCCATATTTAGTCTTGAACTCAGACGCAGTGTCTTTACAGTTGCCTCCAGACTTCACTTCAAAAACTGTCCTACTACTTTCACAGAAGTCAAGAATATTTTTGTCATGACTCTTTATCCATACCCAAGCAATGTTATGGATGAAGAACTACATAGACTGGATTTCAAACATGGTCTCCAATGTTACCTAGACAGAAGCAGCTGTTTTGTTTCTTTGATCCATCCAAAGGCACGAATTTCCCTTCAGGTATCCTTTGGTAGCACACAGATTCTGTGCTTGTTGTCACTGAAGATTGTGGGGTGGGAAGTCCTTCCTTTTTAATGGTATTCTGTACTACCTAGGGAAGTGGGGCCTCTCTCGGAGTACTCTACAAAAGGAGACCTTAAGGAAAATGAACAGACAGGTAAACAATTACGTCTTTTGCCCCTATGGGGCAGTTGGTTTAACCCCAGAATCCCCCTCTCCTTTTTCATTTTCTCATTTTTTTTTTTTAAAGAAAGACTGGTTTTCATGTTTAATTCAAATAAAATCAAATGATGATCAGTCAGAACCAGAATGTATCGTCATTATTATGGTGTATGTGATTTACCGTTTTTTTTTTTTTTCTTTTTTTTCGTATCTTACAGGAGCTACCCAAATTTCTTGAAGATCTTGCGATATCTGATGCTGACCTTCCCTGGAACAGGTCAAAGAATCGCTTTACAAACATAAAGCCATGTATGTACCATTTAATATTTTTAATTTATATCATACTGAGGCTGATGTTTTAAGAACAATTGGATCAAATCTGAAACAACCAATTGCTGTTGGTTTATATGTGGCTTTTAACCCTCTGAATGGTACTGAGAACTCCAATTCATTGGTTTGCAGTGCATTAGAGACCACAGTAGCATTCAATAAGTTAAAAACATCATTTAGATTAACAGGAATATTAATTTGTCTGCTGTGTTGAGTTCTCACAAGCAGGGCACCCTAATCCTTTTGTTTTCTATGTTCCACTTCTATTGTTTCATGTCTCTGTATGCCTATTCCCTATTGTACAACACTGTGGAATATGTTGAATATGTTTATTTCTATAGTGCCACAAGTGTACACAGTGCTTTACAGTTGAAGGGTTTTGAAAATACAGGGTTACCAGTGCTTTGCAAAGTGAAACACTGGAAGTGAGGTCCCTGGCAAAAAGCTTACAATCTAAAGTTATATGATGACACTATATAAGTAAAAGATAATAATAATATAGCGCAGTAAATTGACATAAGTAGGGATAGAAAATCAATTCCAGCATACGATTTAGAGTGCAGTTGTGATTGTACATTCCCCACAGTAACACAAGTAAACGTGGCCTTTCAATATAGCCAGAGACCATGCATGTTATTAATCTATTATTTAGTTTAAAAGGGTCACCACTAGCAGTATGCACATGACAAACATTTTATTTAAAAGTACTATATTCATGTAGTCTAATAAAATGGCTTAAGTCACCAATGTTTGACCTACCCAAGGACACCTTAATTCTCAAAAGTAATAATTATAAAACTGTTGTACAGATATAGTCTCATTTTAAAAGTTACAGATTGTTCCCATTGAAACTGCTGTGTGATCTTGAAATGACCCTTGAAATGTTCCAAGGCAGAAAGTCTGAGTAACATTGCACCCACAGGCTTTTATATGCAGGTGCAAGAAATAGTAGACTTAATAGTGTCTTAGCTTTGTAACGTGAACCAAGTAAGCAACCTCTTTAACATTCTTTTCTTGACAGCCATCCCCAACCTTTTTTTCCCCTCACATATAAATAAACAAAGGAGGGAAAATGTTAATTCAGCATGCCCTGCGTTAATTTTCTTGTTCAAAGAAGATAAATTATGAGCAATTATATATGTGCTGGTAGTTTCTACTGCAATGACATGCAAGGCCTTGGTGCAAAATCTGAGGTTGGGCCTTTCTCCAATTTGTATGACACATTTACATATACACTGAAGGGACAGAGTTTTGAGTTACAAAGCACAAATATCTCTGCAATGGTTCTGAAGCTATACATTTCTGTTTGACTCTGGCACAAATTATCCAAATGTGTCAGTGATTGGTGCCTACAAAAATGATTCAAATGTGCACAAACAGAAATTCAAAGCTTCATATGTTCACATGTTTTCCATAATCTATGTATCTATATATTTCTCTATGTACATATCTATCTATCTCTATCATCTATCTAACTCTATCATCTATCTGTCTGTCTGTCTACCTCTATCATGTATCTATCTCGATCATCTGTCTGTCTGTCTGTCTATCTATCTGTCTGCCTTTTGGTCTGTCTGTCTATCTCATCTATCTATCTCATCAATCTTTATCTATCTATCTATTTATATACTCAAATAGATACATATATCTATTTACTCCCCTCTAGTATTTGTGATCCCTTCTCTACCCAAGTCCGCCTCCCCACATTGATTTTTAATCTTACGTTATTCATTGTACACACACTATCTTTGTTTTCCACATATTCGTAAAAGCATAATAAAATTGTGCGTTTTTACTTTAGTTTTTAGGAAATATTTATATACAAAATATTTAAACTGAAACATTTTTTAGGACTTAAAAAATGACTAGCAATTACCTGGGCGCTAGTGCCAAATTATTGTTTCCTAGATTTACATATTAAAGGGATAGTAATTCTTAAAATTTAACAAAATATATATTGTAGGGTTTATCCCCCTGAGTAAAACAAGGGTACTCCCATTGCTGAAAGGTGTTTTATTCAAAAGTTATTACAGCTCAAAGTTGAATTTTTTTAGGTGTAATATCACAGTGGCCTGAAATTGTACAGTGGTGCTGTCGCTACACCATCCTATGGAGATTTATGGTCCCGGGACCAGAGAAGCCCATAGGATGGTGTAGCAACAGCACCACTGTACAATTTCAGGCCACTGTGATATTACATCTAAAAAAATTAAACTTTGAGCTGTAATAACTTTTGAATAAAACACCTTTCAGTAGTGGGTGTACCCTTGTTTTACTCAGGGGATAAACCCTACAACATATTTTTTTTTTTACATTTAAAGTATTAATATCCCTATAAAAAAAATCTCCACAACATTCACATGAATTTTGTGTTGAATATAAAAAATGCAGAGTTTATTATGAAATGGATATATATTTGAATTCTTGGAACATACTCTTCTTGATTATTGCACTTCTTTAGCTTACTGAAAATAAACCTTAAAGAGGAATAAAGAGCAAGACCTATGGCAGTGCTGTTTGAAGAGCCATGGAATGATTTCCACTGAGGAGCAAAAGCACATCTCTTCGTTATACAGGAAATGATTACCTCCACCACATAGGTGTTGGGAATTGTTCCCTGCAGGAAGCAATGGGGTGAAATGTTTCAAGAAGTTAGTTGCTTTGAGAAATATCACTGCATGGAAATTGCTAAATTATTTGCATAATGAGAATGTAATAATATGTATCATATTATTTTTTCCTGTTAAACTCATCCAAACAATACATCAAATTTCTGTCACAGACAACAATAATCGGGTAAAACTCATAGCGGATGCTGGTGTACCTGGCTCGGATTACATCAATGCAAGCTATGTGTCTGTAAGTATAAAAATACTTTATGGTAGAATTCTGTAATTTAAGAATGTGCGTCTGAAAACCACACTTCAAGCATGCCTTCTGTTCATTGGCATGATTCAGTTAATACATGTTTGGTAAACTTTGCTCCTTTTACTTTACATATCCATATAGATTTAACCCTTCCAGTGCCAGAGTGGTGTGCAATGCATTTTGAAGCAAGGAAAAAGCTGGCAAATGGGCAGTGGCGTAACAATAGGGATATAAAAAGATATATACAAATTAGCGCTCCAATAAAGATCCACAATATTAAATAAACAAAAGAACATAATACAAACGAATCAAAACCTATAAAGTCCAACAGTAGGAGATCTCTAGGTTGCAGCCGCTGTGTGTGGTGTCCTCAGTAGCACCTTTCACTTATAGCAAAGACTAAAAAACAAGAACACAGGCGCATACCATGTGAGAGTAATCCACGCATAAAAGTGGTATAAATAAAAACTTGAATCTACTCACAAGATGTATTCTTGCAAGTGAAGCCCATAAGGAATTTGTAGAAGAGTTTACATCAGTTGTAGGGATATACACACGTATGATGTTTTCCCACACTCTCCTCAATAAGAACTATATGTTCGTTATGGTCGCTGGTAGTCCTGATCTCTTGTCAGAGCTTTCATCCCGCCATGGCTTACAATCACACTGAGGCTTTGCACCTGTGACCAAGCTCGTCACTCCAGGGGCCCGGCTGCCCCCTGCGAACTCATCGTCCCTAATGAAGTCCGCGATAGAAGCGGACGAAACGAGTTGGAGTTTATGATTGGAAACTTTCCAGCTATTTAAAGTATGCGGGCAACTAAGATATGAGAGTGTGGAATCAGTGAAGCACTGGGAGCAATGGTATACACATGGTGAGGAGGGGGTTCATGAATATGAGACATGGATTAAACCATTCGGAACACGTTGACAGGAAACAAACAATAGGAGCATGTTGATAAAATACATGCAACAAGAATCGCTATTGTATCAAGGAGATGAGGTAATGGAATGGTATAAGAGGGTGAAGAGATGTGAATATCAAGTAAGTCCCATTAACCTTGCCTTTATACTTGAGTGCCTGAGACTGGCTATCCTTATTGACTATGTTTACAGCTTTTGATGTTTATCAATGTGTTAACCCCTGCTATGTGTGACGCTTCTATATACATGTGCTTCACGTTTGCTGATTAACCTATTAACCGCATCTGTGTATGTCCGCATTGCTGCATGAACTCATGAATATTAATTATGGATGGATTCATTGTTTATATCTTGGATATTCTGGATTGAGCATACCATGAGGATCTAGTGAATGTTTTCATGCATTTTTTCATCGATTTTTTGGCTGGTACCAGTACACCAAAAAAGATTTTTTTTCTTGGTGTCTGTGGAAACATGTTTCCTTTCTTGGTTTTAGGGGATTATTTGTATTAATATGAGACTTGTTCTCCTCGTTATGGTGGTGTGTATGTAGGGGGAGGGGGGATGGCCTTTTTACTTGACATCTCACCTACTGATGACCTGTATATCTTTTTGTATGTGTATTGTCTAATTTAATGATTTTTTGTTAAATAAATTTATTTTTTATGTAGAAATATTGAATTGGGCTGAGTGCTGTATTGAACTCTATATCTATGTTTCTCTTGTCTGGTTATATATATAATACTATAGAGTATCAGCACCCCTTGCGATGATTATGCTTGGCTTGCCCCATTTTGTGTTGTATATAACAGAGTGCTCCTAGTCTCATTGTATTTATGTAGATGACATCATCTCCCAGCGCTCTGCATTACTGAGAACTGTGCGGGAGCGGGTGATGGAGGTAGGAGATGGACATGAGGCAATGTGAAGATGGGGGCCCGCAATTTCAGCACCAGGGCCCGGTGGCTTCTAGTTACGCCACTGCAAATGGATTAAGTGAAAAGGATTAAGGGAAAAGGTGGCAAATGTTATTTCAAGTATGGCTAGCTTTTGTTATTCATACCTGTTGCCCTACTGGGGCTCATAGGATTAATCTGTATTCAGTTGATGAGTAAACAAGCAGTACTAAGTATGATTATAATTGAACTACACCAGTTCTGTTAGGATTGTGCCTTTAGAGGGGCAAATTCTATTTGGTGTATTAATCTTTGATTTTTAAAAAGAGCTGTAAGCAGTGGTTTCCCAAAGAAAGATTACCTTTTGAATGCCAGAGGGCTGTGCAACTCATTGAAATAGTTACAGGGTATGAATGAGTACTTGCAACTATTTATTTCACCTTCTATCCCTTGCATACTAGATATCAACAATTTAAATATCTTCTTAATAATAAGATGTAAATAGTCTTGCCACATTTTATTCGTACATTTCTTTTACTCTTTAAAAGCAAACATAAATTATATTCAAATGGCCATTATCTTTTGGATGTGAACCTTCTATTAATGTCATTGCTAATGATTAAAAGATGGAAGCTTTCAGTTACATTTTTATAGAATCTTCAAACAGTGTAGTGTGAGCCTTATTCCTTATTAATCTGGGCCTAGTTTATACATTGCCTGCTCCTAAGCACAAAGGAATGGGATTCCCTAAAACACCAACACACCCATACTGTGCACCCCATGTCACACATTATAATAAGCGGCCTTTCAGACAAACAGTACAAAGAGCTTTATACACTGGCAGTAAGCAGGAGCAGGAGCCAAACAGAACTTATAAATGTTTTCCTCCAAAATAGATGCTGTGCTTCATTCATAGATCTCCCTCAGTGAACTAAGACATCCATATAGTGGATATGGTATAAAGCAGAGTAAGATGTTCTATATCCAATCAGAATGTACAGATCCCCACCCAATAAAGTAGTATAGTATTATTCAACTATTATACCGTGCCTTGCTAAAATTTCATTAGTGTACAAAACAATGTATAAAGAGCACTGCAGGAATGACCTAACTGATATTCCATGTCTGGGTGTTTTTGGTCAGTGGTATGTGAACTGGTCAGCTGTGCAATGCAAACTGAAAAATTGTTAAGGCAAACCAAGCTTCCAAAGACTATTATTGTTTAAAAGGATGTTTTCACCTAAAATATGCAACAGCTTTCAAAATCACCTATATGTTGTAATAGCTATTTTCTTAATTAATTATTTTGCACTGCCCACCTTCTCTCCCACTGAAAGGGTTAAATGTAAATTATAACTTTTACTATGTATGTCACAATGGAAACAGACTAATTAAATAGAATGTGGATGTGCTGTGCTGCTCTAAGATGGTCAGCTGCTTTGGATTGGCGACCATGCATGTTTTTTGTGCAGTCTTGTCTGGCTTGGAAGCCCTTCATTATTATCTATGACGGCTGGGAGCACAGCTCCGTGAGACCGAACTGTGAGACTTCAATCTTACAGTTCAGTCTCTTTCTATGAGACCAAGAAGGGAACACTGGGTTGTCTTTTCAGACCTGCTTTCTGTTTCCCTTTTGATCCACTGGGCTCACATTGCAATCCTGGCTTCATCTGAAAATCTGCTCCCAGTTGGTAGTTGCCCTTTAAGAGTCAATGAGTTGCGGAGGTAATGTAGTGCTAAACAGGAAGTTCCCACATGACATAATCTCTAAATCTAAATGATAAGGATGGGCAAAAATTTTCACCAAAAAAGAGGAAACATGAGAAAAAGGAACTTTGCTTCAGCAGGGAATTCATGCGAAAAGTGCAGTTTTTCTGCCACAAGCCCCATGTTAGTTCCATAGTAGCCATAGAACCACCATCCATGTCCAACAAAAGCCACAAAACCTCACATACTGAAAAGCCAGCCTTGTTCCACTGTCGGTGGGTATTCTGGATAGGCAGGCCCCCCTAGCTGTTGCCAGACTACAGCTCAAAAGTGGTTGCCCACCACTGCTATGACCAGTATTTTCTCATGGTATCCGTAGAACCACACATGCTAAGCCCCCCAACCTTGTCCCAAAAAATAGTTGATTTGCATAGTTGATTTGAAAGCTGAAAGTTGTGATACCTGCCCTTCGGTGCTGTTGATATGATTATTTTATCCCTCTGTGCAATATCCAGAGACAGATGCAAATAGTCATTATATTTAAAAGCAGAACCTGACATACATCTCTGCTAATATGTTTTTCTTATTTTGCTCTCTTTAGGGTTACATTTGTCCCAATGAGTATATTGCAACACAAGGACCACTGGCTGGAACTGTAGGAGACTTCTGGAGAATGGTTTGGGAGACTAGAGCAAAGACCATTGTAATGCTTACTCAGTGTTTTGAAAAAGGAAGGGTAAGTTCACTGTTAAATATGATATGTTAAAGTTCAATTTCATATGTGAAAATAGAAAATATATAAGAGCAACAAAGTTGTTATATAGTTGCCAGCTATAATAATCTATGTGTTTTGCAAACACACAGAAAAAGAAATAAAGAGGATCTTTAAGAGGAACTAGAATAGTTGGCAGATCATTTTCTTAAAAGGAAGGATTTACCTAGGCTGTATCCTTCATAGAACAAGCAGATATTTATATATTGCTTTTTTGCACCAGGATTGAGTAAAGTCTTTAGCACCACCATAAAATTTTAGACCATTGAGATACTGCACCTAACAAAATTCAAGTGTGAGCTGCAATAACTTTTGAATAAAAGACCTCTCAGCAATGGGAGTACATTTGTATTACTTAGGAGGCGAAACCCTGCAATATAGATTTTAATACATATTAAGTGTAACTAAACTATTCCTTTAATTTAAAAGGTTGATAAAACCCCAAAAAATTATGAGCATTTCCAGACTTCATTTTTTTCCGTGAGTATAAGAAATGGAGATGGGAAGGGGGGAAAAGTCCCTCTAAGATTTTAAGGAATTCAGTCAATATTTATTCTATGGTGACAGTTTATATTTTTTAATTATTTTAATTGGCTTTTAACATACCCTATTTTTTAGGAGCAATATCACAGTGGCCTGAAAATGTACAGTGCCATTGTTGCTACACCATCCTATGGAGATTTGTGGTCTACGGACCAGAGCAGTCCATAGGATGGTGTAGCAACAGTGCCACTGTAAATTTTCAGGCCACTGTGATATTGCACCTAAAATATACAAGTTTGAGCTGTTATCATTTTTTAATAAAATATCTCTCAGCAGTGGGAGTACCCTTGTTTTACTCAGGGGGATAAACCCTACAACATATATTTTTTTTACATTTTAAGTATTACTATCCGTTTAAGTGTTCTCTAGTGCAATGGCTGTCAACCCTATTCTCAGGAACCTCCTAACAACACATGCCTTTAGAATTTCCCTGCTTTTACTATTATTATTATTGTCATCATTTATTTATAAAACACCAACAGTTTCCACATGAAAAAGATGATAGAACAATATACAAAGGGGTACCATATTAAATTATATTTACAATCAATATTAAGAGGCACTGGAAACAGATGGATATGAGGGCTCTACTTGCTAGAGTTAACAATCTATAACATGTGAGGAACTGATACAAAAATTGTAAGTGTTTGGAGTTGTAGCACGGTCCAGACATAGAGGGTGACAGTAGGAAGTGGAAAGTGGCAATTGCTATAAGTACATGTAGGGCAGATCAATTCAGTTGATAGTATTATGGAGAAAATCTGAGGAATGACAATGGAAGAGTGTAACTGGGTTGGATACCAGAGAGGTATCCAATGTGTACTGATGCAATGCATTGGATACCGCTCTGGAATTCAAAGGGTTGATTTAGTTGACAACTACGATGAAGAATATGAGGGCAATGCTATATTTTGTGATAGACTTCTCTGAATATGTGAGTTTTGATAGACGTAGTAAAAGTCTGTGGGAAGAGTGTTTCATAGTGTGGGAGCAGCCCTAGAAAAGTTTTGTAGATGGGAGTGAGAGGTGGTAATTAGAGAAGAGGCTTAGGTCATGGTCAGAGTGGAGGGAAAGGTTAGGGGTGTATTGTGAAACAATGACAGAGATAATGACATGGGTTGTTTAGTGACTTGTAGGTTAGAACTATGACCTTGAATTTTATTTTAGATGGGGAGCCACTGCAGGGATTGACAAAGGGCAGTTGTGTTATCAGAGCAGTGAATGAGGAAGAACCTTGCAGAAGCATTCAAAACAGATTGGAGAAGGGAAAGTTGAGGGAAGAAGGCAAGTTAGGAGAAGGTTGCAAGAATCGAGACAGGAGGTGATGAGGGTATGAGATACAATTTTGGCTTATCTGCTATGAGAAAATTATAGATGCATGATATGTTTCTAAGATGAATTAAGCAAGATTTGGCAGGGGCTTGAATGTGGGTTATGAAATAGAGGGCAGAGTCAAAGATATCTCCAAGGCAGCAAGGTTGGGGTGGGAGTTATAGAATAGTCATTCATAGTGTTAACTTCAGGAGGGAAT
The DNA here is from genome assembly GCA_037306005.1 of Rhinophrynus dorsalis. Lineage (NCBI taxonomy): Eukaryota > Metazoa > Chordata > Amphibia > Anura > Rhinophrynidae > Rhinophrynus > Rhinophrynus dorsalis. The sequence continues at coordinate 207,003,280 of CM074721.1, forward strand.
TTGGTGGATGGGAGAAAGCTAAGGTTTATTTTGGATATATTGAAAATGGGAAGACATCCAGGTAGAGACAGCATAGAGCCAGATGATAACCTGATCTAAAAGCAAGAAAGTTATGTCAGGGAAAGAGAAGCAAAGTTGGGTATCATCAGGGTAATGATGGTACAAGAACAACAACTGAGATTAGAGCTCCCAAAGTACAGGTAAGTTAATCAGAGACTCAGATTAATTAACCTACCTAAGCTCATACAGGGAAATCCTAAAGCCATGACAATT